>CAKNXH010057597.1:92750-110359 GCA_932178445.1 Andricus quercusramuli | reverse complement strand
GGGGGAGGGTTTTTTTTGGAGAGGGTCGATTATCCGTTACGTAATTTAAGTACGGCCTTTAAACTATTTTCATGATTTTTAATTAAAACGTGTTTAAAAAGTATGAAGAAGGGCCCGAAAAAGTGTTTAAAAACTTAGAATTTCATTAAAACCGGGACATACTCGTCACAAATTGTTTCGCCTGTGGATACTTCGTTATACAATTGAGGGTTTTCGATACTTTTTTTTTAATATCTTTTTTCTCACAAGTGAAGTATTAAAAAAATTGTTTAAACGTACTAAAATTTGTAGAATTTTATGCAGTATTTAAAAAAATATTATCTAAAAATTGTGCAACAACCCCATTTAAAAAAAAAATTATCACAAGGTGTCCAGTGATTCTTAGGAACGAAATTCAAGGTATTTTCCAGGTTTTCCAGGTCAAGAAGTCAAGGTTTTCCAGGTCTCTATTTTTTACATCAAATAATGTAATAACCATTTGTTATCCATGTAAAAAATGAGCCTTTTCATTTTTTATTGGTCAATAATTTTTAAAAAAGGTAGAACCATAAATAAACAAATCCTTAATTTTTTGCGAACATAAGTCGTCTTTCAAAACCTTGAAATCTTTGTGAATTCGTTGAAATCTCTTAAGTACTTAAAATCGTTGTAAAATCTTGAAATTTCTGTGAAATCTTTTGGAATCTTTTCACATTTTTGTAAAATATTTGAAATCTTTGAAAACTTTAAAAATCCTTGAAACCTTAGAAATATTTTGAAATTTGTATGAAATCTTTGAAATATTTGTGAAAGCTTTCTTTAATCTTTGTTTGTGAAATCTTTCGTATTCGTTCGAAGTCACCGAAATCTTTGAAATCGTTTAAAATCTTTGAAATGTTTTGAAACTTTGGAATGCTTGTATTATTTTGATATCTTTATTAAATGTCTATGAAATCTTTCTGAAATCTTTTGTATTCATTAAAAATCATAACAATATTACCAATCTGTGTAAAATCTTTTGAAATCTGAAAAATCTAGTTTACTATGACCTTTAAAACCTTTGGAATCTTTTGAAAGTTTTAAAATCTTTGGAAATGTTCGAAATCTTTGGGAATTTGTTGTGAAATTTTTTAAATCTTTATCAAATCTTTTTAAATATTTGTGAAATTTTCCTTACATCTTTGTTTGTAAAATCTTTTTTATTCGTTGAAATCAGTGAATTCATAGTGGAATCTTCTAAAATGTTTTGAAACCTTTTGAAATCATTTCAAATCTTCGAAATATTTTAAAAACTTAGAAATCTGGTGTACTGTAAATGTTTTCAAATCTTTGAAATCCTTTAAATCTTTGTAAAATTTTCAAAATCCTTTTAAATATTCTAAAATCTTTGAATTATTTTGAAACCTTTTGAAACTGAATTAAAATCGAAATTTTCAACTAATAATTTTTATAATTTGTAAGCTGAATGTCACAAAAAATGTATACTTGTAACATTCTATATTAGCGGAGACGAAATTAAAAACTTATAGAATTATTCACAATATCAGGGTGGCGATTCGGCGGACGATTTCAAATTTCCGGTCATTTTCCGGTCAAGTTTTTCAATTTTCCTGATAACTAAAAGTAACATATTCATATTTCCAGAAAAAACGTAAATATTTATTGTAATTTATGACCTTCATTCTAAATATCCTTCAACACAACAACAGAGAACAGAGGAAAAATACTTAAAATTTTCAATAAAAAATATTCATTTATTACAAAAAATGGAATAGTTAAACTTTCAGTTGAAAAAATTAATTTTCAACCAAAAAAAAACGGGTTTTCAACAAAATAGATCAACTTTCAACCAGAGTGATGAATTTTCAAATAAAATTATGAATCTTCAACTGGTATAGTTAAATTTTAAACCAAAAAGATTAATTTTCAACTAAAACGATGAATATACTTATTGGGACTCTTGAATTTTCAACCAAAGAGATGAATTTTTAAACAAGATTAATTTTCAAATAAAAAGATTAATTTTCTACCAAAAAATACAATTTTTCAATAAAATACATGAATTTTTAACCAAATAGTTGAATTTCAAACTAAACAAATAATATTTTGCAACTGAAAATGGAATAGTAACATTTTTAGTTTAAAAAATTATTTTTAAGCCAAACATAAGAGTTTTCAACTAAAACAATGAATCTTCAACTGAAATAGTTGATTTTTAAACGAGAAAGATGAATTTTCAACTAAAAAATGATGAATTTTTAAACAAGAAGATTAATTTTCAAATGAAAAGATTAATTTTCCTCCAAAGAATGCAAGTTTTTAACAAAATACATGAATTTTTAACGAAATAATTGATTTTTTAATTAAAGAAGACAAAGAAACGAAAAACATCCAAAGAAAAAAAAAAGTTTTCAATCAAACAGCTCATTTTTCAATCAACGAAATGAATTTTTAATTGAAACGATGAATCTTCAAAAAAAATTTAACAAGAGAGTTTAACTTTCAGCCAAATAATTTTATTCCCAACCTAAAAGATGAATTTTTAAACAAGGAGATTAGCTTTCAAATAAAAAGATAATTTTTTAACAAAATACATGAATTTCGAACGAAATAGTTAAATTTTCAACTGGAATAGTTAAATTTTTTGACAAAAAGATTAATTTTCAATCATAAAGATAAACTTTCTACAAAAATTACGAATTTTCCACAAAGTACATACATTTTCAAACAAATAGTTTAATTTTTAAATGCAAAATATCAATTTTCAACCAAATAGTTGAATTTTAACCAAAATTATTAAAATAATGAAAACTTGAATTTTGCTACAATCAAAAGTAAATTTCCGGTTTTTTAATTAAATTGCCGGTCATTTCTTGGTCTTTTTCGGTCAAGTCGCCGCCCTAAAATATTAAAGTCTGTTCATTGCAATCTATAAAATAATTGGTAAAGTCTATAAGAAATGCCTAAAAATCTCTTTATATATTGCGTAATAAAGAAAGGGTAAATAAAAAACTTTTCAGTAGCAAGGTTTCTACTGAAGGAGATGTTTCTTTTATAATAGACTAAAGGATTTAAATTACTTTTCATATTTTAACAAAAAAATATGTCTGAAAAAAAATTAATTCAAGGTTCTCGTGAAAAATTCCAGGAGATTTCCAGGTTTTCAAGGTTTAACAAAAATTCAAGGAGAATTCCAGGTTTTCAAGGTTTTCAAGGTCGCTAGACACCCTGTATCAAGACAGGCTTTTACCAGTATCGGTAAGGCCCCATCCAGTGGCAATAACTTTTCCGAAAGGAATGTCAGGGAAAATTGGTAAACAAGCAGGTCTCACGTAAGCATCAAATTTGACTTTTTTATCCATTCTGAGGAGTGCAATATCATGATATTCTGAAGGTTTACGATACTGTGGATGTTTAATTATCTCGGCAATCCTTCTATCCACAGGTTTAGCATCTTCGTTGGTTTTGATCAGGTTTAAATCTCCAATCCTCACCCATTTTGGTTCACCCCTGCACAAAAATTTATTAATTATTATTATTAGAGTCTTCAAAGTTCATGCCCAAATATTTGCGAAGAAATGCCTGGGATAAAGGAAAGAGTATAAAAGGCCTTATTTAATTAAAAACCTTAATTAATAAACATTTTTAAATTGAAAATGTTCGCAGTCGAATCATTTAAAATTCAAATATTGAAAAACTGACGGACAATTTAATTTTTAATTAATTATAAATGTGCATATTGAAATTGTTTACCAGAGTGGCCGAAAAACTTCATTTTTCAAATTCCCAGACTTTCCCTTAACTTTTCTGTGACCAATTTTTCATTCTCTCTAACCATTAATATTCAAAGAACAACATTCTAATCTGATAACATTTTTAACATAGAAACTTCTACAAACGGAATAAAACAATTATTTCAGATTAAAGCGTAAAAATTTCACATTTATTCATTCCAACAAAAAAAGAACACTTTGCTACCATAAAAAATAAATTTTCAAACCAAAAGGACTAATTTCCAACAAAGCAGCTGAATCCTGAACCAAAAAAGAATAATTTTCTGTAATAAATTTGAGATTTAAAGCTTTTATACCCGAAAAGATGAATTATCAACCAAGAAAGATGATTTTTTAATCGAATACTTAAATTTTCGAGAAAAAAAATTTATTTTAGACGGAACAGTTGGATTTACAGCCATAAATAGTAGGAATTTCAAGCAAAAGAGATGAATTTTCAACAAAATAGTTGGATTTTTAACAAAGTAGTCGAATTTTCAAAAAAAAAAAAAAAAGATCAAACTTGAACAACAAATAATTGCTTTTTTAACTAAATAGTCGAATATTCAACCCAAAAAGACAAATTATATAGAAGACAGATGAATTCTTAACCAAGAACTTTTCTACAAAAAAAGAAAAAGATAAAGGTTCAATTAAAAAAAGATGAATTTTTAACAAAATAGTTGAATTTTCAACAATATAATTAAATTTGAAAAAAAATAGTTAAATTTGTTATCATATAGTCGAATTTTCGGCGTACGGGGATACATTTTTAAGCAAATAGCTGAATTCGAAAATAAAAATTAATTATCAACCAAACAGTTGAATTTAAAACCAAATAGTTGAATGTTCAACCTGCAAAGATTAATTTTTAACCGAATAGTAGAATTTTTAAATAAAAAAGATTTAAATTGAATCAAATAGTTAAGTTTTCAACGAAAAAGATGAATATTAAAAAATTAATGAATTAAAAAAAAATTCAACTCTTAAACAAGTAGTTGAATTTTCAACCAAAAAAGATTAATTGTCAACAAAAAATGTAGTAGTTGATATTTCAACTACATTTTTGTTGTATTTTAAATTAAAAAAGTATAATTTAATCAGAAGATGCGAATTCTCAATACAAAATGTAATAGTTGATATTTCCACCAACAAATTTTTTATTTTGAATAAAAAACAGTTGAATTCAAGCAAAAAAGACGAATTTTCAACAAAATAGTTAAATCCTCTAACAAAAAACATTAATTCTCAACCAAAAAATTGCATTTCTGACAAAAAAGAAAATTTCTACCAAAAGAACTGAATTTTTAAACTAAGGACAAATTTTCGATAAAAAGAGTTGAGTTTTCAATCAGGAAAGACTTTTTCAGTCAAGAAAGAAAAAAATGTCAACCAAATTGTTGAAGTTTTCAACTAAAAGCGATCAATTTTCAAATTTTTCAACAATTTTCAATTTTTAAATTAAATAATTGCCAAACAAAACAAAACAAAATTTGGTTCACCCCTACATAAAAATATATTAACTATTAGAACTAATAGTTTCAAATTCAAATATTGAAAATTGAAAGACGAATTCATTTTGTTTGAAATTGTTTGCCGAGGTGAACCAGGATTGCCGAAAAACTTCATATTCTTCTATAATCGAAAAAAAAACATGATTTCAGACTAAAATTTCAAAATATAAAATTTATTTATTAAGTCGAATTTTCAAACAAAAAAGGTTATACATTTCAACCAAAAACAGTTTCCAACTAAATAATTGATTTTTTTTCATAAGAAAATTGAGTATTGATCCAAAAAAAGATGAATATTTAATCCAAAATGACAAATTTTCAATTCAAATAGGCGAATGTTAAATGACACACATACATTTTCGATAAGATGAATTTTTAACGAAAAAAAAAGGAATTACCCAACAAATAATTGAATTCTCACACCAAAAAGATTAAACTTCAACCAAAAACAGTTGCATTTTCAACCAAATAATTGAACTGTAAAGCAAAAGAGACGATTTTTTAACAAAATAGTTGAACTTTTAACCAAATAGTTTAATTTTCAACCTACAAATGTGAATTTTCAACGAAAAATGTAATAGTAGATATTTCAATCAATAAAAAAACGTATTTTCAACACACTTGTTCAATTTTCAACATAAGAGTTGAAATATCAACCAAATAATTAAATTTTTCATAAAATGGTTCAATTTCTGACCAAATAGTTGGATTTTTAACAGCAAATGTATTAGTTGATACTTCTACTAAAAAAAAATCAATTTCTACTAAAAGAGATGAATTTTAATACTGAAAAGACGAATTTTCAACCAATAATTTTAATTTTCTACCAAAAAAGACGCATTTTCAACCAAATAAATGAATTTTCAAACAAATGCATAGTGGAATTTTCCACCTAAAAAGATAAATTTTCCACCAAACAGTTACATTTTCAAATCAAAAAGATTAAAATTTAACCAAAACCTGTTTCTTTTCAACCAAGTTCAACTTTAAAGCAAAAGAGATGATTTTTCAAGAAAACAGATTTTCAACATAAGAGTTGAATTTTCAACCAAATAATTAAATTTCCAACAAAAATTTTGAATTGTTTACCAAATAGTTGAATTTTCAACCTACAAAGATAAATTCTCAACAAAAATGTGATAGATACTTCAACCAAAAAAAGAATATTTTCTACTAAAAGAGATCAATTTCAATACTAAAAAAAAACAATTTTCAACCAAGAAGATTAATTCTGTACCAAGAAAGACAACTTTTTAACAAAATACATGATTTTTCAAACAAGTAGTTGAATTTTCTAGCTAAAAAAATGAAATTTCCACCAAACAGTTGAATTTTCAAACCAAAAATATTGAGCTTCAACTAAAAACCGGGTTTTTCAACCAAATAGTTGAGGTTTCAAACAAAAAAATTATTTTTCACCAAACGATCCCATTTAAAATCAAATAGATGAACTATAAAGCAAAAGAGACGATTTTTCAACAAAATAGTTGAACTTTTAACCAAATAGTTGAATTTTCAACGAAAAATGTAACAGTAGATGTTTCAATCAATAAAAAAAAACAAATTTCTAAAACAATAGCTTCATTTTCAACATATTAGTTGAAATTTCAACCGAATAATTTAATTATTAACAAAATGGTTGAATTTTGACCAAATAGTTGAATTTTCAACCAAATAAATGAAGTTTCAATCAAATACATAGTTGAATAGATGATTTTTCAATAAAATATTTGAACTTTTAACCAAATATAGTGGCATTTTCAACCTACAAATATTTGAATTTTCAACGAAAAATGTAATAGTAGATGTTTCAATTAATAAAAGAAAACGGATTTTCAACATAAGAGTTGAATTTTCAACTAAATAATTAAATTTTCAACCTAAAAATATGAGTTCACAACAAAAAGTTTAATAGTTGATACTTCAACTAAAAAAGATTAAATTTCTAACAACAGAGATGCATTTTAAAACTAAAATGACGAATTTTCAATTAATAAGAGTAAGTTTCAACCAAAAAAAGACGAATTTTCAACAAAATACATGAATTTCGAGCAAATATTCGAATTTTCAACTAAAATGATCAATTTTTAACAAAAATTAATACATTAATTTTCAGCAAAAAAAAAATAATTTTTAACAAAAGAAAACGAACTTTTAGCAATAAAATAGTCAAACTTTTAACCAAGCAGATGAATTTGTAACTAAAATGATCAATTTTCCAACCAAAGAGATAAACTTAAAAAAAAATGTTTTTCTAACAAAAATAGTTTAACCAGAGTTCAACGTTTACCCAAGTAGTTTAACTTTCAATTAAAAAAAGAATTTCAACAAAATAGGAAAAAAGTCAAACTATCATTCAAAGCGCTGATCTAAATAATAGCCTACAAGTGAGCCCAAATTTACTGTGTTTAATTTTTTAAAGAACCCGGAAGATTCTTTGAAAATAATGAGTTGCCAACATACATTTTTTTAAATATATTATTTATATTAGACTATTTAGGATTTTTTACCGGCCGAACAGAACGTGTGAGAATCCTGTTAAACTTGAGTAAAAACCGTAAAAACTGATGGTAACACTGGGTAACACGGAGCCCAACGGAGCCCCTATTGGGCATCAACATCATCCGTTCATTTCGTTTAGTGTTTTAAAAAACATATCAAAATCATCGGAAATTTCTGGATGATATAATAATTCCCTCGGTAAGTTTTGACCTTTTGAATATACTAAAAGTTTTCAAATATTTTTTTGCATATTGTTTTTATTCTTCTTATTCTTATTTGGGACAAATTTGAGGTTAGGATTTTGTATGTAAACAATCAGAGGTTTTCCAAGTTTTAAAGTTACTTATATCTATACTATTTTATACATATTAATAAGAACTTCAGGTTTTCGTAAGAATGTTTTACAGTTTGGGGCCACTTAACAAACGTAACGTGTATATAACTTTAACTGTTGTAATATTGGCGCAAGCGCAACGCTCGAGGTGACCCCACCCGGCCCCTTCAATTAGCCTTACGTATTTTTGAATGGCCCCTTTGAAAATGATTTATTTTTGTGCTTTTAATTGACAATAAATACCATTGATAATTATGCCATTTCAGAAATGTATACTTTTTGAAACTTCCCCTGAAAATATAAACATTTACAGAGCAATAAAACTTTTGCATAACATAAACATAACCTAACTTGCAGATACCAATGGCGCCAAATTTGAAATTGTTATCATGATTCAAAATAATAATAAAATTCAAGGTACAAGTTTAATGTAAATTAAAGCGCTTCTATCCGACTTTGAGTGGGAATTAAATAAGGTCAAATCAACTGGAACGGAAAAGATTTAAATCGCTTCAAAGAGATTCAAGCAAAGTTAATTTAAAGTGAACTGAACAAATTTCACACAAAACAATTAAATGATATTTTGACTATTTTATCGTAAAATATTCATAAATAAAGGGGCCTGCACGTTCCTTATGAAAATTGTGTTTCTGTTAAATTGGCCCAATTGGATGTATGTTGTAGTACTACAAAAAAGATAAAATTGGGCATATTTAACCGAAACCCAATTTCCATAAGGAATAATCCACAAATCACATAATACGATTGGGGGAGGGGGGGAGGTCTCGGCAAAATCTTACTGTTTCTTATGACGGGTGAAGGGGAGAATAAAAAAATCATAAATGAAACAAATTCACTAAAAAAAATAAAATAAAAACAAATTAATAAAATAAAGATCTTACAACTTAGTCTCTTAGAGGAAAGTTCAGTAGAAAATGTTAACCCAAAAGTGAATTTTTTTCTTGGAGAAAATTTTAAGTTTCAAAACAGTTCTATGTGCTGAATAGTTTTAAATGAAACTCAATGTGTAAAATATGTGCAACAAATTCTTGGTCCACAATGTTTCCAATTTTGAACCGAGGCGATTAATTGTATAATTATTTTTTCATATGTATTTTATTTATTTTTATTATTATTTATATATTTTATTATTTTCAATATATATATAATTAATTAAATATATAAATTTTCAACTAAAAATAATCAATTTTCATTCGAAAAAATTATTTTCAACCAAAAAAATAACGAATTTACATAAAAACCGTTAAATTTTCAACCACAGTCATGAATCGTCAATAAAAAAATGCATTTTTAACCAAGATGATGAATTTTCAATCAAGAACATTCATATTATAACAAAAAGGACTGATTTTCAGCAAAATACATGAATTTTCAACCAAATAGTAGAATTTTTAAATGAAAAAGATCAACTTTCATTCAAAAATGGAAGTTACATTTTGAATGGAAAAATTAATTTTCAACCAAAAAAATAACAAATTTTCAATAAAACAACTACATTTTCAACCAAAAATATGAATTTTTAACTAAAAAGGCTAAATTTCCCACCGAAATTGGAATAGTTAGATTTTCAGTGAAAAAATTAATTTTAAGCCGGGTAGTTAAATTTTCAACCAATAAAATTATTTTTTAACCAGAATGACGAATTAACTAAATATTGGAACTTTTAACCAAGTAGTTGAATTTTAACCGAACAGTTGAATTTTAACTAAGAAGAATAATTTTCTACCAAAAAAGAAGAATTTTCAACAAAATAAATGAATTTTCTACTAAAAAATATTCAACCCAAAATCGAATAGTTAAATTTTCAGTTTAAATAAGTAATCTAAACCCAAAAGAAAAGGAACTTTAAACCAAAGAAATTAATTTTTTACTAAAATAAGGAATATTCAACAAGAATAATTTTCAACCAAAAATGAAACGAATTTTCTACAGAACAGTTACATTTTTAAGCAAAGAAATGGATTTTCAACAAAAAATATTAATTTTCAAGTAAGAAGATTACTTTGTTACCAAAGAGACGACTTTTTAATAAAATACATGAACTTATAACAGAAAACTTGAATTTTTAATTTCAAAATATCTATTTTACACTAAAAAAGGAATAGTTAAATTTTCAGTAAAAGAAATTGATTTTCGGCCAAATAGTTAAATTTTTAACCGAAGAAATTAATTTTTAAACAAAATGATGAATCATTAACTAAATATTTGGAATTTTTAACAAATACTTAATCTTTTAACCAGAAAGATGAATTTTCAGCGGGAATATTAACTTTTATCAAACAATATGAATTTTCAACAAAGTATAAGGACTTTCAAATAAAAAATATAATATTACAAACCAAAATCGAATAGTTAAATTTTCAGTTTAAAAATCAATCTTCAATATGAAAAAACGAACTTTCAACAAAATAGTTACAGTTTCAGCCAAAGAAATAAATATTCTACTAAAATTATCAACCTTAAAAAAACATTTAATCAAACAGTTGAACTTTTAACCAACAACATTAATTTTCTACCAATAAAGACGAATTTGCTATAAAATACATGAATTTTCAACTAAAATAGATCAATTTTCAGTCAAAAATGGAATATTTGAAAAAATTTATTTCCAAATAAAGAAATGAATTTTCAACTAATAAGATTAATTTTTCACACAAAAAAAAAAAGAGTTGGAGTTTCTAATTGTATTCTATTAATTCACTTTGCATTTAAATGGAAAAAAAAACAAGAAAAGGAGGAAAGAAGGCAATAGAGGAAAGACTATGAAGCCTGCGGTTAATAAATTATACTTTTCATTATTTCGAGAATAATAGTTTGTATAAGGATTTACGTTTATTTTTAATAGTTTGAAAATGTTCGCATGTAAACATAAATTTTGTTTTGAAAAGAAGTTTAATTTTTCACCGCATACTTTTTCTTTTCGATCTAAGAGAAATTATATAACTTAGCAACCAAGTTTTGAAAAAGTATAAAAATTTGTAAACCAGTTATGATATTAATTTCACTCATTTTTATTTCAATTAGGTCTATTCAGTCTTTATAATTTTATTTCAAACTGTGATATATTTGTGGTCAGATCAAGGATAAATATCGTTGGTTGAGCTATACATTTTTTCCATTTACTTTGAATTATGTTAATGAAAAAAGTTTTACTATAAAAGAAGATTTTCAAAATATATAAATTCCCATAACTTCTCTACTCTTTGATTAAATATATTAATATTTCAGGTCAATCGATTCGTCTCGAATCAAAACATATTTTCTGTTCTTGCATCAATTTTGAATTGTGTTAATGAAAAAAGTTTTATTATAAAAAAAGATTTTCAAAATATATAAATTCCCATAACTTCTCTACTCTTTGATAAAATGTATCAATATTATAGGTCAATCTATGCGTTTAGAACCAAGGAATTTTTTATATTCTTGCATCAACTTTGAATTATGTTAAAGAAACAAGTTTTACTATAAAAAACCGGGTATCAAAATATTATTGTGTGCTAAAAAGAAATGCAATAAATATTTTTAGAAAATCCTTCGGTCAATTTCAAGACATTAGTGAGGAAAAGAAGCACACACACACACACACGCCCATCCGGACAATTGCTTAGAACATTGTATTAGACATTTCTAAATTAAGGAGAGTTTAATTAAATGAATTAAAAAATTTTGGAAAATGTTACCATTACAAAGCAAGGCATCTCATATTAGATTAAATAAATTAAATGATTTTAATCAAAAGCAATAACCATTTGGCGCCTATATCTAAAAACAATAAAACTTTTACTTCCGAATTTTTTAAAGAGTTCAAACACCATGTCATCTCGAGAGGATTATGATGCACTACGTCTTGCAGTCATCAGTGGCGAAGAATTGGTTCCGTCACTACTCTGCAAGATAAATGAGGAATCAAAGAAATCTCTGTTTCAAATGGCTCTCAATAAAGGACACCTTCCTGTGCTCAAAATTCTTCTGGATCATGGTGCGGATATTCATGAAGAACTGGAGGGTAAAACTGCACTAGAGATCGCGATTGAAAATCGGTATATGGACGTAATAGAGTATCTTATAGAACACGGTATTGATGTTAATGAGGCACACTCTATCTTTGCTAACGAAAGGCCAGGTGATAAACGTATTATTAAAAGAACTCCTGTCAACTTTGCCATTGAGAAGGGAATTCCAGAAATTGTAGAGTGTCTTGTAAAACACGGCGCTAATGTTAATCAGGTACACTGTACCAATTATGATGATTGTCCATTTGAGAACAGAAGTACGAAGATTGCAAGGTATCTTATAAATCTTAAAGACAGTGCTGATGCCAATGAGGTAGGTGCCTGTGGATGTTCGAAAACTTCTCTAGAATTTGCCATTGAGAAGGGAAATCCAGAGATAGTAGAGTATCTTTTGAACCAGGGCGCTGACATGAATATTAAGACCTCGATTTCTCTAGAGCTAGACCATCATGACTATCAAAATGAAAATTATACACTACTTCATAGGGCCGTAGATGTTGGTAATGTTGAGATAGTAAAATTACTTTTGAAAAAAGGGGCCGATGTAAACGCGAAATCTCAAAAAACCCTTCCACCTGATTATACTGGGTTCAAACATTTACAGTGGTATGAGTACCCTTGTTATCAGTTATTCGCAGCGAAAGGTGGTGGTACTTGTATCTTGGGTCGAACTTTAACTGTACTAGAGGTGGCGCTTTTTAAGGAAAATAAAGAAATGATCGACTTGCTTTTAGACCATGGAGCCGCCATCGATATTGAAAGCGATCAGGTTTTTTCATTGCATACTGCAATTATAAGAAATGTTAAATTGTCAATTATAGAAAAGCTAGTTCAACACGGTGCTGATGTAAATTCTTTGAGTCCCGCGAAAAAATGCACTCCTCTCTACGATGCTCTTTCTAATTCTTACGACTATCTAAATGTAGCTCTATACTTATTGAAGAAAGGGGCGAGTTTTATTGTGAACAAAATCGATACACTTCTTCATACAATTCTCGTGCATAATAACGAGAAGCATTGTGAATTCGTTCTAAATTATGGCGCCAATGTCAACTCAAGAAATGAAAAAGGTGAACCGGCACTGCATATTGCAATTTCGGCTCGAAATCGGCATTATAAAAAACCCAGAGTTCTTCTGGACTATGGGGCAGATATTAATGCGCAAAATAAAGATGGTAATACGCCGCTTCATTTGGCTATTTACAAGAGAAGCTATAATACTATTCTTGTGTTATTACAATACGAGACTGATGTTTCCATTTTAAATAATAATGGAGATTCACCTTTATCTCTTATTACGCATTACTGCGATGCCTTTAATAACATCCAGTTACTTATGCGTTATCCTAACTGGGATTTATCTTCATATTTCCATAGAGATGTTCCAGGCGACGAGTTATGCGGATTTTTCATAATTCTCGTGATAATGTTAAGAGAAGCTTCTGGACAATGCGTAGCCGAACGAGACTTATTGTTCATTAAGAATGAACCCATGAGTCTTTTCTACAACTATTTCAAAAGGGAACTGGAAGCAACGAAATTGAAAAAAGTCACACCGCATGTTTCTTACTATGATATTTTGACGAAAAGTACGAGTTCGATAGAAACTCAGGTGAATAAGAACCACATGGAAAATATAAAATATTCAGATGTGAAGCATGAATTTCCATTTCTCTCTAATATATTAGTATTGCGCGCGGCAAATGTTCAAGATAGGAAAATTTTAATAGAGACTAGCGACAATTTCTACACATCCCTCTTTCGATTAGAATATGAGATACCTCTTACGATCAGTGTGAAAATTTCTAGTTATTTGAGGTCTGCAGATTTGATAAATCTGTGGAGCGTTTTCCAACGCCCGGAGAAATCTATATCGACAATTTTAAATCGACCTACTGATCAACCGGATCTATTCTGCTGTCGAATTGAAAAACACTTTTTACCAAGCGAAAGATATGCTTAATGCAAATAAACATTGCTTCGTTTCGAGTGACATAATAAGATCACTTCTGGCATCCCAGAGCCCTTTATTTTACATTGAAAATAACATCATGGCAGGGTGTCTACTAATTTTCGCGCACAAAATTCCCGGGTTTTTCGGTTGTAAATAGCAAACCTTCTCTTACTAGAAGCACAAATAAAACGCATTTAACTTTAGGTTTGCCTATTGTGATATCTTTTAATATTTCAACAAAATAATATTTGTGTAACTTATGATCTCGCGTAAAAATTTGTATTTAATTTGTAAATAATTTTTAGATATAATTTTAAATGTCTTTGATGTTAGCGATTATTTAATAATTAATTATTGAAGTGTAACTACAAAAAACTATTTGCAATCTTTTATTATGTCAGTTTAATTAAAATTACATGTATTTATAACATTAAAATAAATATTTATAATTATTTTTTGTAATAACTCTTCAATAATTAATCACTAATCAATCTCTAATGCCAATGAAATTAAAAACTCTGTTTTAAATTAAAAATCTGTACCAATTATAAATTATTTTTCAATCTTTTCAATACTTCTGAATATCTCTTAAACTTAATCTTAATCTTTTTCGAAATTTTAGGAAATTATTCGAAATGTTTGATATCTTTTTCTATTTTTTCTCAGAGTTAATTTAAAAAAATAAAAAAACATTAAATTTTCCCATGAATCTTGAGAAAACTTTTTAATTTTCTTGGACCCTTTCAAAACTGTTAAAACGCTTCTAAATTCTGTTTCCAAATCTTCAAAAATCCATATTTTGTTCAAAATTTTTCGAAATCTTTTCAAATTTTAAATTATTTCTGAAAAAGACGAATTTTCAACAAAATAGTCAACCAAAAAAGATTATTTTTTAACCAGTGGAATTTTGAACCCGAAAGATAAATTTTCTGCCAATCAAAGACGAATTTTCAGCAAATTAGTAATATTTTCAACTAAAATGATGATTCTTCATTTTATAAAACGTAAATTCTCAACAAGAAATGTAAAAGGGGATGATTCAACGTGAACAGATTTGAATTTTAAATAAAAAAAAGTTGAATTCATCTAAAAAGGGCGAATTTTCAACAACAAAAGAATAATTTTCAACCAAGTAATTGAATTTTCTACCAAAAAGATGAATTTACAACCAAAAACTCTAATTTTCTACAAAGTTTTCAGTAAAATAATGAATTTTCAAACAACAAAAAAACGAATTTTCAACAAATTAGTTTAATTTTCAAAAAAAAAAAAAAATTATAACAAATTACAGTTGAACTTAACTAGAAAAACGAGTTTTCAACAAATTAGTTGAATCCTCAACTAAACAAATTAATTTTTAACCAAACATTTAGCATTTTAAACATTTTTAATCGAAAAAGTGAAATTTTTACTAATAGAAGCATTTTCAAACCTCTTTTTTCTCGTTTTGTTATACTAACTCGAATTATTCCTAACATTTTTCAAAATTAAAAAAAAATTGCTTTAAAATCTTCCAGATTTTTTTCGACATTTCTAGGAATCTTTTTATATTTTTGAAAACTTTCTTTAAAAATTAATCTTTTATAATAGAAAATCATTTATAATAATTTCAGAAATCATAAGAAAAATTATTTTCTTTGTTGAAACCTTTCAAACAAAAATTTCAAGTTTCAAATTCTTTTTAATATTTTTAAACCTTCCCAATCTTCTAAATATCTTTTAAAATGATTTCAGATTTTCCTAAAATTGAAAAGAAAATCGCATAAAATTTTAAACCTTGCAAATATCTTTTAAAATGATGATAATTTTTCTGAAATTGAAAAAAAATCTGTATCATTAGAAAAATTGTTTTTAAATCTTTCGGATTTGTTTTTGATAATTTTGGAAATCTTTTGACATGCTTTAATATACTCTCTTGAAATTAATGTTTCAAAATAAAAAATAATAAAATTTGTTTCGATAAATCCTATGAGAAATTTTGTATTCTCTTGAAACCTTTCAAAATTCACATTTTTCAAAACTTTAAATGTGAATCGCGTCTCGAATTTGTATTCCCGGTTAATTTATATATTTTTTTCGGTTTTATTTCAATTTATGGTTATTTTACGGTTAGTAGATACCCTGGGATGAAGTTATCCTATTCAAGAACAGGACACGCAAAAAATATTTACCGGAAAAAATGAGAAGTAGTTTCTACCATGTTCGTTTCAAATGCATAAATATACTTCGATTTTAAAAGCATGGTATTATTTATTGTTTTATTCACTCAAAAGAAACATTATTAGAAATGTTATTAGACTCAACTGATTATGTCATTGTAAAATACTATGAAGCTAATTGAAATTTCTAAACAAAGTTTTCTTGAAGCTTTTGATGGCATTATTTATAGTTGACGAAAGTTTGTCGAGATATTATAAATAAGAAATATGCGAGATAAAAAACTGATTTTTATTTGAAATAAATATTTGAAAATAAATATTTCAATGTCCAATTGATCTTAATCATAACCGAGAAGGCTCTGGTTAAAAAGAAATTTTTTCAATTCATTTATGAATTTTTTAATAGGATTGACCTCTGTGGGGGAATTGTGCAATATTATATTTTACCCAAATTCCGAAAATTTTTAAGTTTTAACCGAACAGTTCCATTTTGATATTTCAATACATAAATCTGATAAGTTTAATTTAACTTGAAGTAAATACTAAATGCTCAAATGGAAATCGCAAATATTCAATCGGTTTTTTGTTTCTGTGCATACAATATAAATGTATCCGTTTAAACTTAAGAAATAATAAAACATAATTTCTTCAGTTATTTTTCCATGTATGTAATTAGGTGTAATTAGGTGTGTAATTATTTATGAGTACAAACTTAAGAAATAATAAAAAATCATTTCTTTAATTATTTCTTAAATCCCATATGATCCTAACATTTTTCCTTGAAATAAGTTTGCAACTGAAAACGAAAATTTATTTCAGGTCATTTTGCTTTTATACCATGAAATTCTATCATAACTCTGTATTTTAAGTATCAATAATAATTTATAAATTTTTGTTTAATCTCCTGTTTTTTTTTCAAGACTCCAGACAAAAAGCTTCTGACTTTTTATCTTGACCGTTGGCAACGCTGGAGCGGCCCCAATTGCCCAATCCAGGATTCTTTCGTTTCGTTTTTGTTTAGTGTTTTAAAAAATATATTAAAATAATCTGAAATTTGTGGATAATAAATTAAATTCTTTGGTAAGTTTTGATCATTTAAATGTATTAAAAGTTTTCACATTTTTTGCACGTTATTCTTATTCTTCTGATTCTTATTAATTTGCCCAAAATTTAAGGTTAGAATTTTGTATAGGTATAGACAAAGATAATATCTTTGGTATAGATTCGTTTCGGGCTCTTCCAACTTTTTAAATTATTATTTTATATGTATGAACAAGAGTTTCAGGGGTCTTGTAAGCATGTTTTTTAATTTGGGGTCGTTGAAAACAAGCGTAAAGCTTTTTTGACAATTGGGGGGGGG
>CAKNXH010057597.1:72700-91389 GCA_932178445.1 Andricus quercusramuli | reverse complement strand
AAAATTGTTTTTCGAATTCATGGACTTCAGGAACAAAATCACTATTTTTATACACTTAGATATTCAGCTCCGTGAAATAAAAAATTAAACCTGCAAAAATCTTGAGATACCTGGACCAACTTGGAATTGTCAGAGATTTTTTTTCCAGCATTTGAGTAGACCCCCTGAGTTATTAATGTTTCACTTCAGATAAAAATAATTAAATTTCAAAATCGTGATGCACAATTTAAAAATTACTTATTTTTAACGATTAGTTTCGAAATCCTAATGCAAGAATTCTTCAATTGTCTAACTAACTTTGGACTTGTTTAATTTTGAACGCTTCAAGTTTGTATTATTTAATTTTGGAAGTTTCCAGTTAGAAAACATTTAATTTTCAAAGGGTTTAAAATAATTAAGCTTCATTGGTTCAAAATATTTCTCATAATTTTCAAAATTGTGAAATTTTTAACGGCGAAAATGAAAGTGATTTTTTTTACCAGAATCACATTTTTTAGTAAAAAAATCTAATTACTTTGAATGTCATTTGATACTACGTTATATGATACTTGTCAATAATATATTTGTCATCTTGTAAATTACTATAATTTCAATTTAAAATTAGAGTTTTGAATGAGCAATTTCAAAACAGTTTAATCTTAGAGGCCTTGAAACTAAAGTTTTTTGCTTCAAAAGTTTAAATTCGAAAAGCTTTGGTTGGAAATTTGTTAATTTTTGGAGGTTTTAAATTTAAAAATTTTGCAGTTTTAAATTCAAATATTAAAAGTATCAAGATAATTTCGTTATTAAATCTTTCAAAATTTCACATTAGAAGCATTGATAGTCTTTTTTTAAATTTAGTAATTTTAGAATTGAATAATAAAGTACTTTCGAATTAAAAAGCTTAAAATTGTGCAATTTCAAAAGCCTAGTTTGAAATGTAATAATTTTAAATGTAAATATAAAGCAATTTTGCATTGAAAACTTGTAATTGTGCAATTTCAAACATTGAAATCATATTACAGCAATTTTGTTTTGTATTCTTTTTTTTTTTAATTTTCAATGTAATATCTTAAAAATATTCGACTTTTAGTTCTTCATAAGTTTTAATTTTGCAATTAAAATTTAATTGTTTGAATTCTGAAAAGTTAAATTACCAACTTAAAAATGATTTATTTCTAAACGATTTATATTTACTTAAAATATTTGAAATTTCAAAGGATTCGCATGTAAAAAAGTTTAACTTTAAAACATTTTTGCGACTACAATTTGTTTCAGCTTTAAATTAAGTTCGGATTCGTTTAAGTTTTAACGTGCCAGAGTATTCAATTTATTTTTTGATTTCATAAAATTTTGTCCAAATAGTTTTAATGTTAAATTAAAATATTTTTTAAGAGTAATTTCAAATTCTAAAATTTCAGAAGCTTTGACTTTGAAAGATTCAATTTAGTGTTCAATTTCGTATTGTTAAGTTTTAATAGCTTTGAATTTAAAATTATTTACATTCAAAAGTTTTTATTTTTGAACGCTTCTAATTAGAAAAAATAAATTTCAATTCCTTTGAATTGTTAATGATCCAATCTCCAAAATTCAAATTGGGAAATATTCAATTTTTAACGTTTTGAAATTAGAAATTATACAATTTCAACTTCTTTCTAATGAAATTGTCGAATTTTCAAAATTTTAGTCTGACATTTTTCAATTTTGAGAGCGTCTGTTTAAAAATTTATCAATTTCAAACACTTTCAATTTCAAATTGTCTAATTTTAAAGATTTTTATTAAGAAGTGATACAATTTCATTTTTTTTTTAATTCCATCCGAAATAGGGTATTTTTTCAAAATGCTACCTAATCTGAAATAGTTTGAATTGTAACGTTTTCAATTCAAAATCCGTCAGTATATTTTTAAATAATTTAAAGCGCTTTTTGTTAAAAAATCATATTTTTTTGGTCGAAAAATCCACTGTTTGTATTGAACATTCGTCTTTTCGGATAGAAAATCCGTTATTTTGGATTGAACATTATTCTCTTGGTAGAAAAGTTATCTTTTTTTGGCTACTAATTCACATTTTATAGTTGAAAGCTATTTTTTTTTTAATTCTAAAGTTTAGTATCATTTTGAATCCATAATTAATCTCTTTTGGTTAAAAATTCAACTATTTGCTCAAATTTAACTATTTTGGTAGAAATTTCATCTTTTTGATTAAAAATGCAACTGTTTGATTGAAAATTAATCTGGTTTGGTCAATGATTCAACTATTTTTTTGAAAATTTATATTTTTTGGTCGAATTCAAATGTTTTCTGTTTAAATTAAAATATGTCATCGCTTTGCTGGAAAATTGGTGTATTTTGTTGAAAATTAGTTTTTTGTTGTTCTTGCAAATTAATTTTTTAACTGATAATGTAACTTCCATTTTTTTTGAAAATTGATACTTTTAATTGAAAATGGATCTTTTATAGTTCAAAATGCAACTATATTTGGTTAAAAATTAACGAAAATTCATGTTTTTTGTTGAATTCAACTGTTTTCTATTTAAATTAAAATTTATCTTGTTTGAAATATCAACTATTATATTCTTAGTTGAGAATTCGTATTTTTAATAGAAAACTCTACTATGTATTATATTTGTGGTTCAGAATTTATCACTTTTGGTTACAAATTCTACTGTTTGTTCGAAACTTAATTGCTTTGTTGAAAATTCAACTATTGTCTTAAAAAGTTATCTTTTTTGATCGAAAATTCAAGTGTTTTGTTGAACATTCGTCTTTTCGGTTAGAAAGTCCGTTCTTTTGGATTGAAAATTGATCTATTTTGGAGGAAATGTCATCTTTCTTGCATCTGTTTGATTGAAAATTAATCTTTTTTTGTGAAGAATTCAACTATTTTGTGGGAAATTCGTATTTTTTGGTCGAATTTAATTGTTCTCTATTTCAATGTAAGTCTTTCATCAATTTGCTTGAAAATTTAAGTTTTTTGTTAGTTTTTTTTGTTTTCAATGTAATTGTACAAAACTGAAAATGTAACTATTCCATTTTTGTTGGAAATTTATATTTTTAATTGAAAAAAGATAATTTTTTGATGGAAATTGTTCTTTCTTAGTTGAAGATTCATTTTTCCTGGTAGAAAATTAACTTTCTTGTTGAAAAATCGTCTTTTTGGGTTGAAAATTATCTTGCATTTTTGAAAGATTCACTATTTTGTTGAAATAGTGAAATAGTGTTTAATTATTTTCAACATTTATATAATAAAGCAATTAGTATTGAATTGTTATTATTATAAATGATTGAAATTCAACCTGGAAAAATATAATTTTGGACCGGAAAAACCGGAAATAGCCTGGATTTTTTAAAATGTTTGAATGGCCACCTTAAAGTACTGTATATTTGAATTCGAAAGTATATAATTATTTTCCAAATCTTCTTTTTTCAGTTTTTAAATTGCACTGAATCGCCAGTTTTGAGATTCATAAACAAATATCGATATTTTTAATTTATTGCAGAGGAATCTCCGTTGTTACAACATTGCCAAATTGTACTTCCAAGTGCAAGATTATGAAGCCGCGAAGCGGTACGTGTCAAGTTACTTGGAAGTGCGAACAGAGTCTGCAGGAGCACACAAGCTTCTTGGTCAAATTCTTGAAGCTCTTGGACAGAAAGAGGACGCACTTTCTCAATACAGAATATCTCTCGAACTCGAGAGCAGACAAGATGACCTAGTTTTAAAAGGTAGGCAAGAAACCATTAATCTCTAAGAACTATGACATTTTCACTTCCTTTTATTATTTAACCAATAATTACAATTTTCCACATTTCAGTTTGTGAGCTTCTTGCTGATATGGACGTTGGAGTTGACGTTAACAGAGCAAGGTACTGGGTAGAAAGAGCCGATAAACAGTTTCCTCATCATCCCATAGTTTTCCAACTCAAGGAAAAATTGCTGACAGTAGACAAACCCAATAACGATGGCGAAGATCTTAAATTACTCATAGCATGTAAGTTTTAAGTTCTCTTAAATAGGGTGGCTGCAGATCAGTGAAAACTTGAAATTCAGGGAATTTGATGGTCTGAGAAAAATCAGGGATTTTTAGTAACTTTTTTCTCAAATTACTTGTTAGTCACTTTTTTTTCTCAAATTACTTTTTAATCACTTTTCTTTCATTAAATGAATCCGTGGATTAACCACTATTGAGATCAGGTCTATACCTGTTTCTGGATTTTCTTGAATTCTTTTTAAATATAGGGCATTTTAAAAGATTCCCAAAGTTTTTAATATATTTAAATAATTTGAAAAGATTTAAAAGGATTTTAGAGTGTTTTAACAAAATTCCGAGAAATTTTCAAGAGCTTTAAAAAGTTCGAAGGAATTCCAAAGGATTTGAAATATTTTAGGGTATTTTAAAAGATTCCAAAGAATTCTCAAGAGCTTCGAAAAGTTTTCATGGGATATTAGAATTTTTCAAAGGGTTTGAAATCTTTTAGGGCATTTTTAAAAGATTTCAAGGAATTTTCAATTGATTTCGGTAATTTAATGGGATTTTACAAGACTAAAAATATTTTAAGCTATTTTAAAAGATTCCAGGGAATTTTGAATAGTTTTCAATAATTTGAAGATATTCCAAAGGATTTTAGAGATTTTAGGGTATTTAAAAAACGGAGTGTCTCGTCCCGAAATTCGGGATGAGTAGTGAAGTATTTTTTAAGAGCTTTAAAAATGTCAAGCGATTTAAAAAGATTTTAAAGGATTTGAAATATTTTAGGGTATTTAACAATATTCCAAGGAATTTTGAATAGATTTTAATAATTTGAAGGTATTCCAAAGGATTTGAAAGATTTTAGGGTATTTTAAAAAGATTTCAAGGCATTTTCAAGATATTGCAACATTTTTAAGAGGTTTCAAAGAATTTTAGGGCATTTTCAAAACATCCAAGGAATTCTCAAGAGCTTTAAAAAGTTTCAAGGCGTTTTAGAATTTTTCAACGGGTTTGAAGTATTTTAGAGCATTTTAAAAGATTGCAAGGAATGTTAAATTGATTTCAGAAATTTAATGGGATTTTACAGAACTTGAAATATTTTATGGTATTTTAAAAGATTCCACGGAATTTTTAATAGATTTCAATAATCTGAAGGTATTCCAAAGTATTTTAGGGATTTTAGGGCATTTAAAAAAAATATAAGTAATTTTTAAGAGCTTTAAAAAATTTCAAACGATTCTAAAAGATTTTGAAGATTTGAGGGTATTTAAAAAAAATTCAAGGAATTTTTGGAGTTTTAACAAGTGTCAAAAGATTTCAAAAGGTTTCAAAGGATTTGAAATATTTTTGGTTGTTTTGAAGTGATTTCAAAGGATTTTAGGATATTTTTCAACAACCCAAGGAATTGTTAAGGGCTTCAAACAATTTCAAGGGATTTAGAAGGATTTGGAATGTTTTAGGGTATTTTAAGATTCCAAGGAATTGTAAATTGATTTAAGTAACTTAATGGAAAATCAAAGGATTTGAAATATATTCCGGCATTTTAAGAGATTTGGATCATTTTAATGAGATTTCAATAATTTGATAGGATTTCAAAGGATTTTAGGGTATTTTTAAAACTTCCAAATAATTGTTAAGAGCTCAATAGTTTCAAGGAATTTCAAAAGATCTTAAATATTTGAAGGAATTTGAAAAGATGCCAAGGCATTTTCAAGAGGTTTCGAAAGATTTGAAACATCTTAGTATATTTTTAATAGATTTCAATAATTTGAAATGATATTTAAAAAGATTTCAAAGAATTTTCAATAGATTTCAATAATTTGAAGGAATTTCCAAGGATTTTAGGGTATTTTTTAAACATCCAAGACAATTTTTAAGAGCCTAACAGTTTCAAGAGATTTCAAAAGATTACAAATATTTTAGGGTATTAAAAAATTCCAAGGCTTTTGAAAGAATAAAAAACTTTCAAGAGATTGCAAATTATTTGAAATATCTTGGGATATTTTTAATAAATTTCAATCATTTGAAATTATTTCGGTGGATTTTAAAGTTTTAGGATATTCTTAACAGATTCCAAAGAATTTTTTATTTATTTACATAACTTAATGGGATTTCAAAGGATTTACAATATTTTCGGGTATTTTGAAAGATTCTAAGGCATTTTCAAGATCTTAAAAAAAATTCAAGGGATTTCTGAGGATTTTGATGATTTTGAAGAGTTTAAGCTTAAGGTTTTAAGATACTTTTAAAAGATTCCAAGCGATTTTATGAGATTTCCGAGGATTTCAATGATTTTAGGGATTTTAGAAGTATTTTCATAAGTTTTCCAGGATTTCAGGAAATATCAGATTTTATCGTATTTTAAGGTTTTCAAAAATTTGAAAAGATTTTCAAATATTTTTTTTGCTGTTCATTTGGAAATTACACTGAATTCTTGTTAATTTATCCTGAATTTGTTTAAAGTCTTTGGAATTATCTTGTATTTATTTAATTCACTTGAATTCTTCTAAATTCACTTAATTCTACTCAATTCAATGCATTTTTCAAGTTATAATTTTTTTTAATTCATCATGAAGTCCTGTAAATCCACCTCGTCTTCTTAGGTATTTCATGAAATTCTTTTGAATTTCCTAAAATTTTTGTTAACTCATTTCAAACTGACTGAATTCAATTCATTTTCTCCTATTTCTAATGGTTTTCAATTAATTTTTTTGTTTAATTCACCATGAATTTGAATTTCATCGAATTCTTCTCATTTCTTTTAAATCTCTCTAAATTCACTCCAATTTTACTGAAATCAATGAAATTTTCCGTACTTAATTTTTTTTAAAATTAATTTGAATTTATATTGAATTGTTCTGCGACGTCTTATGAGCTTATCTTAAATTCGTTAAAATTCACTTGGAATTTTTATAGACTGTATGGAATTCTTTGGGGTCGTCCATATATTACGTAACGCAAATTTCTGGTAATTTGCCCCCCCCCCCCCACGTAATACTTATTATATATTAAAATTTTTAATAATTTCATTTCATTTATACAAGATTTTATAGTAAAAATGTGTCAAGCTTAGCCTTTAGTTCTTTAAATATTAGGGGTCGGGGAGAAGTCAGGGAATTTAGAAAATTAAGTTTTTCGGCCGCCCTGTCTTGAACTATTTCCACTCTAAAGGAAATGATCCCAATATTTATTATATTCGCGTCACATTTTCAGCTGAATTATCTGTGAGACCAAAAGATGTACAACTACGTGTCAAATTATTAAAACATTACATGGAGAAAAATAAACTAGACGAGGCTTACAAACACGCTTTCGACGTCGAAGCAACACAAGTCCACAGAGACAATGTTTCTTGGTATCAAGTTTTATGTGACCTACTAACAAAATGCAAATCGCAGATGAAAAAGGACTGGTCCTTTTGGGTTTTTTATATTTCTGCCCTAGAAAGATTCGTTGCCCTTAGTCTTAAAGAGCAGGGGAATATTTTAAATAAATCTCTAGCCGAAGCCACACAAGCAGTATTCAAGTACGTACACAAATAATTATCTGACCTTTAAAAAATGAACTATCCAACCAATTGATTAATCTACTTTAATTTATTTTCTAGTTTTGATCAAGCTTTGTATGAAGCGAAGTCCCAAAGCTTTTCAACAAATCCACTTTTTATGGAAAATATGTTCTCACACATGTGGGGACAACTAAACCTTCACATAGCCTGTTTAATGTTACGAAAAACTAAACGAGAACAAGGAAGCTGGGGTGAAACTGGTCGTTTGTGTGCTCCACTTTTCCTCACCGCACTACACGTAGCACCGGTTGATCCCACATCTCCCTGGGCAGTGCATATAAAAGATTGGAGCAAAAATCAGGTTCAAATTTGGCACAAAGAAGGTTCCTACCGTTGCAGTCAAGCTGGCCATGTTCTCCAAGACTACGCGAGAGATGAGCCAAATCGCTTGATGGAAAAAATCGACAAATTTTGCACCGGTGCCTGGAGGGAGCGTATCTTCCAGAGGATTTTTATAAGCAGACTACACTTACAAGTCAAGACCTCCTACTTTTCGTCTCAAAGAGTAGCCAATCCACCTATGAGACTCTGTACGCAGAATGAGCTCAAAAGATTCGACGAGGTCTCGGAAGATGTCTGGCCGGCGTCCCTACATCACCAGATTTGGCTTGGAATCTCGAACCGTCCTCGAGGCCATCAGAAAAACACTGGGCCTCATCCTCATGCAACTTCGCACCTCTTCCCGGAGTTACAATTCTCCGCTTATAATTTAAATCAATCAGCACCAGACAGTTTGAGCAGACTCGATATTGACGCTTTTCTAAACGCTGCGGTGCTCTGCACATACATGGCGGTTGAAGAACAGCAACGAAGTAGTTTCATGAATCCGGAACGACTTCCAACTCTGCCCGCTGACCTTACCAACACACTTTGCACCTCATATCAGGAAAAATGGTGGGCCTTCGCCTATAAAATGTACCGAAGAATAGACTGGACCATGAATGATCTTGGAGAAATCCGACAGGAACTTCAGCGAGGCTTGGAAGTTGTGAGGTGTATCGGCAACCATGGACTCCACCCTAATATTTTAGTTCATCTTGCTAGGATTTTCCACCACCGAGTGAAAACTTTGAAAGAACAGAACCCCGAGCACAGCGACATTCCAGCTCTAGAGGTTCGCTGTGAGCTTTATTGGTCCGCTGCAATTCCTCTTCTCGAGAGAATGCAAAACAACCAACCCATACGCACTACCAGTCAGAAATTGTTTGACTATCAAGGGAAGGATATGAGCAGCATGGAGCTGATGAATGCGATGGAAGAAGGAAGACTTCTTCTTGCTCAAAAGCACGTGCGAGACAAGGAATATGAGCGAGCAATTGACGCCTTGCAGGTTCTTAAATGTCCGGAAGCTTCCTTCGAACAAGGCAAAATTTACAGGTAAGAATTTTTCAGTTTTAACATTCAGGGCTCGGATCATAAGACTTTTTCAGGAAAGAAAATACGACCTTTTGAAGAAAAATGCAACTAATCGATCATTTTAATTGAAAGCGTTTAAAAATGAACAATTTTTAATTTCGTGAATCCATGTTCAAAGTCTTAGTTTTCTCAACTTGGAAATGTTTACAGTCGGACATTCAAGTCGAAAACATTTAAAATTGAATAATTTCAAATTCAATTACAGTCTTCACAATCTTTCCCCTTTGCCCTTTTTTTTTTTAAAGAACTCATTTTCCGCGTTTTCAAGAAACTTCCCCTTTTTCTTGTATTTTCGCTTCTGTGTAAACTAAATTAATGGAACCTAATAAGAAAATGCAACTATTTTTGACTGAATGTTGATTTTTTGTTGTGTTAAAAATTCGAGTATTTGTTGGAAATTTAATTATTTTGTTGCAAATTCATCTTCTTTGGTCGAAAATTTAACTGTTTTGTTGAACCTTCGCCTTTTCAGGTAGACATTTTTTACTTTTAGATTGAAAATTCCTATCTAATGGTAGAAAACACATTTTTTTCTGTTAGAAATTTAACTGTCTTCTAAAAAATTCGTCTTTTTGGTATGAAAATTCAACTATTTGGTTAAAAATTCATCTATTTTGTTGAAAACTCGTCTCTTTTGAATTAAAGTCAAACTATTTGGTTGCAACTGCAACTTTTTGGTTAAAAATGATTTTTATTTCTTTCAAAATTCAACTTTTTGGTTGAAAATCCATCTTTCTTGGATGAAATATAACTTTTTTGATTGACATTCAAATGCTTTCTAAAAAAATCGTCTTTTTGGCTTGAAAAATCAATTATTTGGTTAACTATTTTGCTGAAAAGTCGTCTTTTTTTTTATTGAAATTTGAAGTATTTGATTGGAAATGCAATTGTTTGATTGAAAATTCAATTTAAAGTTGAAAATTTAAATAAAACTTTTTTTTTTTAATTCAAATTTTTTCTAATAAAAAACGACTTTTTGGTTTAAAATTACAACTATTTGGTTAAAAATTCATCTGTTTTGTTAAAAACTCGTCTCTTTTGATTGAAAGTCAAACTATTTGGTTGCAACTGCAACTGTTTGGTTAAAAATGGTTTTTATTTCTTTTAAAATTCAACTTTTTGGTTGAAATATAATTTTTTCTTTTGAAATTCAGCTGTCTTCTAAAAAATTCGTCTCTTCATATAGAAAGTTTGTCCTTTTGGCTCAAAAATTGAACTATTTGGTTAAAAATTCAATCATTTTGCTGAAAATTCGTCTGTTCTGATTGAAAGTTCAACTATTTAATTGTAAATGCAACTTTTTTTGCTTGATGTTTATGGATTGAAAATTCATCAATTTTGGTTCAAAATTAACTTTTTTTCTTGAAAATTCGTCTACATTGATTGAAAGTTAAACTATTTGGTTGTAAATTCAATTATTTGATTGCATTTTTTTAAATTCAAATATTTGGTTGAAAATTCATCTTTCTTCGTGGAAAATTTTATTTTTGATTGAAAATTCAACTTTTCAGGTTGATGATTAAACTGTCTTGAAAAGATTTCATTTTTGGCTTGAAAATTTAACTACTTGGATGAATTTTAATCTATTTTTTTTTCTCAATTTATTAATTTTGTTGAAAACTCGTCGTTGAAGGTTGGAAATCCAACCATTTAGCTAAAACTTTGAATACTTTGTTAAAAATTCGTCTATTTTGCTTCAAAATTCTTAATTATTTTGTTGTACATGCAACTGTTCGGTTGAAAATTACTATTATTTTTTTAAAAATTAAACTGTTTGAAAATTAATTCTTAGTTTTTCAAAGTCAACTGTTTTCTAAACCATTCGACTGTTTAACTTGAAAACTCTACTCTTTTGTTAAAAATTCGTCATTGGTTTGAAAATTCGTCTCTTTTGATTAAAAATTCAACTAAGTTGTTGAAAGTGCAATATATTTCGACTTGAAATCTTGCGTTTCATATTAAATTCATATTCAAATGATATAGCCTCAAATTTAAAGCCTTAATTGTTGAGTGGTTTCAATTTTTAAATGTTCAAAGTGAATGTTCCTAAATATCCAAATTAATGTAAATTATAAACTTCCTTCATTTGAAAATAATCCAAGTTGACAAGTTTAGCAGTTCAGAAAAATACTCTATATTCCTAAATAAATAAAGTTATTATTTCAGTATTTCAGTGTCTGATGCGGCTTTTTTCATCATCTTACAAAATTTGATGCGACTTTTTTTTATACTTTTTTCGAAATTCAATTCGTCTTTCTTTCTAATTTTGTGAGACTAACACGACTTTTTTAAAACCTTCTAGTCGATCCGAGCCCTCATTATTTCAAGTTGTTGAATTTTGAATAACTAAAATTAAATATTTTTCCATTTTTCTTATCTATAGGAAACTCGCCGACGATCTCGTGAGTTGCATGCCCAAGGAGAGTTTGACTTCCGAAACGAGATCACAACACGTCATCATATTGACGAAAGCCCGAAATTGCTTCTATCTTACCCTCGATCGTTTGAGAAGTCCTGAAGCTGATCAAAAACATCCCCTGAACGCCGAACTCTTCACTCACATCGCCGACATCGAGAACGAACTCAAAAGAATAGATCCCGATCTTTCGCGAAATGGAGTCCACCGTAACGACTGTGATGGCATGTCCGAGGAAAGTTATTCATCAGCTCACAGCAATGAGGAAATCCCCGTTGCCGGTACTTCGCTTGGTTTGGATGCTACTGTCCACAACTTCCTGCAGACACCTCAGAGAAACTCTCATCGCACTCCAAAACAATCGAGCACACCCAGCAGACCCCAGCATCACGACATTCTCGAGTTATCCAGAAATCGAACCGAAGCTCGACCTAGTCCCGAGAGACTCGACGCTCAAATTCGTCAGATGATGAACTTGAAGGAGAATATCGTGCAAACCGTGATGGACCAGAACAGAGCCCTCATGGAATCTAATAAAGTCATGATGGAGAAACTCGAGGAATTAAGGAAAGAAGTCTCGGATCTTAGACTCGAAACCCAGAAGCAAAAACCTGCACCCGCTGCTAATCACAATCTTGAGGAAGATCTCTACTTATTCGGGGAAGAGGACTACGGAGAATACAACAACTATCAGAACTCAGCTGCTCCGCAACCTCAGAATACGTCGATTCCTGCAAACATTTTTGCTCAGACGCAAAGACATCCTTATTCTAATCTTGTTTATCCACCACCGACTCTTCAGGGTCAGGCGATTGGTTATTACCAAGGTGGTCTGCCTTTTAATGACCCTAGTCATCACATGTCTTCGCTTTATGCAGCCAATGTTTACTCCGTGCCTCCGATGTATCCTCGTCATCCTGTGGAACAAACTATTAACCAAAATATAAGCCAAACGATGGGACAACCTCTCAATCAAGCAATGGGTCAACCTATCAATCAACCAGTGGGCCAACCTATCAATCAACCAATGATCCAACCTATCCCTCCGCCAATAGGCCAACCTATCCCGCCGCCAATAGGCCACCCCATCCCTCCACCAATGGGTCAAACGATTCCCAAGATGCCCGAAAGTATATTACAACAAACTCTTTACCCACAAGTTCCATCAGCAATGCCAAATCAACCATACATTCAACAAATTCCCGTGGTTCAGAAGTTAGAGGCCACGAAAATTGAGACACCTAAAGAGCCAATTAAGAACATTCCGGTAAATAAGGCACCGCCAGTTAACGTGGTTATCACGTCGTCTGATGTTCTCCCAACTACAGCTCCTTCAGTTCAACCGGTGATGAGTGTCACCATTCCTGCGCAGCACAGATTGGGAGGCACAACGGTTACTACCAGCTCTACGGTTGAACCTCACAATTATCAGATTTCGATGCCTCTGCAGGCAATGATTCCGACTACTGTGAATCTTCCTCCATTGTCAGAGACAATGACGATGACGATAACTTCGCCGAATAACAGAAGCACAGCGGGCCAGAATACGAGCACTACCGGGTCACTGAACAACTCGATTGAAATCTGCAATGATGTGGAGCACGATCCGATTCCAGATTTTGTTCCTATCATTCCATTGCCTGATGAAGTCGCAGTTACGACTGGAGAAGAAGGTGAAATTACATTGTTCAGTATGAAGGCGAAGCTTTTCCGATTTACGAATAAGGAGTGGAAGGAAAGAGGAGTTGGAGAGGTGAAGTTGCTAAAGAATCAAGAAGGCAAAGTTCGATTGTTAATGAGGAGAGATCAAGTCTTTAAGATCTGTGCTAATCATATGTTGGCGAGAGATATGGAGTTGACGCCAATGAAGAATAATAGCAAAGCCTGGGTTTGGGTAGCAAATGATTTTGCTGATGAGGAAGTTAGACTGGAGAAGTTGTGTATTAGATTCAAGACTGAAGAGGAAGCTCTTTCGTTTAAGGAGAGTTTTGATAAGGCGAAGATTAGCTTGCCAATCTCACCTGAAAAACCGAAAGAGAGTTCGAATATAGATAATAAGAAAGCGGAAACAAAGGTGGAAACGAAGGTGGCCAGTAAAACGAACAAAGAGGCTATTAAACTTGGAGGATTTTCGTTTGCTTCTGAGCCGATTTTGCAGAAGCCTATTGCGGAGGAGGTGAAGAAGGTTCAGAAAGAAGAGCCTGCAAAAATTAGTCCATTTGCGCAATTTTCTTTTGGGAAGACTGATGCTTCGAAGGATGCAACGAGTGCACTGAGTTCAGCGCTAACTGGATTTGGATCTCCGACTGTGGTTACTCAAGCATCTACACCTACAGTTATCTCGTTTGGAAAAACTGGCGAAACGCAGTCTCCTCAGAGTGGTGAGTACTTTCACACGAATTTTGTATAAATTATCAGGGTGGCAACTTGACCCGGAAATGACCGGGAATTTAATTTAAAAATCGGGAATTTACTTCTGATCGCAGAAGAATTCAAGTTTCCATTTTAATAATTTTGGTCAATTTAGAAAACTGATTTCTACTTTATCTACAGTCGCATATTTTCGAGATTATCTCTGTTAACTCTAATTAAATAATAATTTATTATTGAATTTTTCTTATTTTCCAGAATAAGAAAAATCTTGTGAAATTTTTTTCGTTTACCCCTAATTTATCCTGACTTGAAACAGGGAATTTAATTTTAATTGAAACTTAATCTTTGGTTGAAAGTGTAACTGCTGCGTTGAAAATCAATTTTTAAACTAATAATTTAACTATTCCAGTAGAAAATGTAAGTATTTTGCTGAAAATCCGCTTTTTTGTTAAAAATTAGATCTTTAACAGAAAATTTAACCATTCTATTTTTGGTTGAAAATTTTATCTTCTTCAGATGAAAATTCAACTATTTGGTTGAAAATTGATATTTTTTATTTTGAAATTAAACTATTTTGAAAAATGTATGTTGACAAAAATTCGCCTTTTTTGTAGAAAATTAATCTTTATGGTTAAAAATTCATCAGTTTGGTTGAAAATTAATTCCTTCAACCGAAAACTTTAATGTCCATTTTTGGTTCAAAATTGATCTTTTCTTGTTCAAAATTGAACAATTTGGATGAAAATTTGTCTTTTAATTGAAAATTCAACTATTTCGTTGAAAATCCACATATTTTGTTAAAACTCAATTTTTTTGTTAGAAAATTATCCTTTTCTTTGCAATTTAATCTTCTTGTTTAAAAACTCTTCTTTTCGGTTAAAAATTAAAGTATTCCAGTTCAATAATTATCATTTTTAGATGAAAATTCGTCTTTTAGGCTGGAAATCAAATTATTTGGTTGACAGTTAAACTTTTCTGTTGAAAATGAATTTTTTGTTGAAGATTTATCATTTTAAATAAAAGTTCATTTCTTAAGTTGAAATATGAGATATTTGATAGAAAACTTGTTTTTTCTTAGGATGAAAAGGCATTTTTCTTGCCGAAAATTTAACAATTTTGTTGAAAATTTGTTACTTTTTTTGGTTGAAATTTTTTTTGTTCTTCAAACAGAAAATGTAACTATTATTCCATTTGAATATTCCATAATTTTATATAAAAATTCATCTCTTTGGTTGAACATTAATTTGTTGACTAAAAATTTAATTATTCTATTTTTGGTTAAAAAATGATCTTTTTTAGCTGAAAATTCGCCTTTTTTGGTTGCAGTTAATGTTCTTGGTTGAAAACTCATGTTTTTTGGTCGAAAATTGAACTGTTTTGCTGAGCATTCGCCTTTTTCAATAGAAAATTCGTTGTTTTAGATTTAAAATTCATCTTTTCAATTGAAAATTCTACTTATTGTTATAATTTCATGTTATTGAACTGTTTTGTTGAACATACGTCTTTTTATATAGAAAATTCGTCCTATGGATAGAAAATTTATCTTTTGATAGAAGTAATCCTTTTGGTTTGAAAGTTCATTATTTTTAATTGAAAAATCTGCTATTATACTTTTGGCTCAGAATTCCTTTCTTTATGTTGAAAATTCAACTATTTTGCTAAAAAGTAATCTTTTCTGTTGAAAATTCAACTACTTAGTTGAAGTACTTTGTAAAAAACTCATTTTGTTGGTTGAAGATTCATCTTTGGTTGAAAATTGAACTATTTTGTTGAAAATGATCTTTTTTACAAGAATTCGTCTTTTTGACTTGAAAATTTGACGAGTTGGTTGAATTTTTTCCTGCCATGCCTGAAAAATCTTTCTTAGTTGCAAATTTGTCTTGTTGGTTTGAAAATTCATCTCTTAGTTAAAAATTCAACTGTTTCTTTGAAAATTAATCTGTTGTGTTGGAGGATTCAGCTCTGGTTGAAAATTTAAATTATTAATTGAAAATTAACTTTTTGTATGAAAATTCAACTGTTTTGCAGAAAAGTTGTCTTTTTGACTTAAAAATTCCACAATTTGGTAAATTTTTTTTCTTTTCTGACTGAAAAATCTTTCTTAGTTGCAAATTTGATTTTCTGATCAAAAATTCAACTACCTGTTTGAACGTTGATCTACTTTCTAACAATTAATTTTTTGTTGTTCAAAATTCATCTCTTAGATTGGAAATTGAACTATTCCATTTTTTCTTTCAAAATGTTTCTTGTTGAAAATTCAACTGAAAAAAATTCATGTAGTTTTTGAAAATTCGTCTTTTTGGTAAAAAAAATTAATCTTCTTGGTTGAAAATTCATCTTTTGGGGCTGAAAATTCCACTATTTATGTTGAAAGTTTAACTATTTGGTTAAAGATTAATTTTGTGTTGAACTTTCATATTTTTGGGTTAAAAGTTTACAAATTTTGTAGAAAATTTGTCTTTTTGGTGAAAAATTCAACTCTTCTGTTGAAAATTCCTTTGATTTGATATGATTGTTCATGTTTGAAGGTTGGATAATTAATTATTTGATTAAAAATTCAACTTTTTGTTAAAAATTTGTCTCTTTTGTTTGAAAGTTCAACTATTTGGTTGAAAATTCATCTTTTTGGGTTTAAAAGTCAACTATTTTCCAAAGCGTTTGATTTTTTATCTTGAAAACTCAACTCTTTTGTTGGAAATTCATATTTTTCTATTGAAAATTCATCTCCGTCGGTAGAGAATTGATCTTTTTTGGTTGAAAATTCAACTGTTTTGTTGAAAATGCAATATATTTCGACTTGCAATCTTAAGAATATGATATATAAATTAATTTGATTAAAAAAAATGTATTCCCTTATTATTAATCTATTTTCGTGAATAATCACTCTGTTTCCCCTGTTTTCAGAGTTTGTTGAATGTATTATTGACTTCAAATTGCAGGTAGAACTGGATTTGAAAGATTTTAGGATTTTTTACAAGATTCCAATAAATTTCAAGGGATTTTAAAACGGTATTTAAGATATGAAAGGATTTTAAAGTTTTCCTGAACATTTCTGAAGGAACAACATTTCTGAAGGAGTTTTAAAAGTCATATTGAAGATTTCTAAATTTTGTCGGGATGAGTCGAGGTTTCAGAACATTTAAGGAATTTAAAAATTTTCAAAGGATTTTACAGAATATAGTGTCGGGGTGTCTACCCTACCTAAAAACCAATGATTTTTCATTTGTAAAAGTAGCTTTATATTATTGTTTTGAACTATTTTGTTGAAAATCCATTTTTTTTGCTTATAATTAATTTTTGTAACTTTAAATTTACCTATTCTACTTTCAGTTGACATTTCATGTATTTTGTTGAAAATTCATCTTTTGCATGAAAATTCAACAACTTGTTTGAATTTTTTGTCTTCCCTTTGACTGAAAAATCTTTCTTAGTTGAAAATTAAACTCATGTTGTAAATTCGTCTGGTTTGGTTAAATTACAACTACTACATTTTTCATTCAGAACTTATCTTTTTTGGAATACAAATTTAATTACTCTAATTACTTAAAAAAATTGTTTAAAGATTTATCATTTTCATTGAAAATTCATCTTCTTGGCTGAAAATTAATCTTTTCGGTTTTTTAAATCCAACTATTCCAGTTAAAGATTAATTATTTTAGTTGTAAATTCATCTCTTTGGTTAAAAATTCAACTACCTCAGTTGAAGATTCATCAATTTAGTTGAAAATTCATCTCTTTGGTTGAACATTATTTGTTATTTAACTGAAAATTTAACTATTCCATTTTTGGTTGTCAATTTATCTTTTTTAGATGTGAATTCATGTATTTTGTTGTAAATTCTTATTTTTTAGTAGAAATTAATCTTATTGGTTAAAAATTCATCTTTTTGGGTGAATATTCAATTATTTTAATCAAAGATTCAACTATTCCAATTGAAGATTCATCATTTGAGTTGAAAATTCAACTATTCCATTTTTGTTTGAAAATTGATTTTTGTAGTTCGAAATTCAACTATCTGGTTGAAAAATGGTCTTTTTTAGCTGAAAATTCAACTATTTCTTTGAAAATTCATGTATTTTGTTGAAAAATCGTCTTCTTTGGTAGAAAATGGATCTTCTTGTTTGAAAATTCATCTTTTTGGTTGAAGATGCAATACTTTTACGTGATAAGTTAGAAATTTGAAGCAGTTTAAATTGAATTTAATATAGTACCCATATTAATTTTACCTAAATATGCATTGAATTTTGAGTACAGGAAGATAAAATAAAAATTTGTTTGAATTATCATTCAAATTCACAAAATTTAGGAACTAATATATTTAAGAATATATTTCAATATGATTCGTAAAAGCTTTCTAAATTAAACATTTTAATTGAATTCCTAGAAAATGAAAAAAAAAACATTTATAATAAACTAGCGAAACTATGTACATATTCCGAGTTGATTGTTTTAAAAATGCGAAATATTTAAATGGCTCCGTACTATGAAAAATTATACCCGGAAAAACCTCGAATTGTCAGGGCATTTTTTACAGGATTTGAGTTGACACCCTGATAACACTTACGCCTGTCTAATTTGATTCTCTTTCAAGTTTAACCTTTAAAATTTGAAAAATTTAAAACTCTAAGATTTTTTGTGCTTGAAAACAGTTAACTGCAATTTATTTTTTTAAATTCCTGTTTTAGGAAACATGTTTGCAACGTCGAAGACCCTTAGGCGTCCTCATGGTCCAGCACAAGGTTCGTAGAAAATTTTTCTCGACTATTTTTGAAAAGAATTGCTTCTTTCTATTGTCTTTTTTTTAATTTTATAAAATTATGTTTCAATAGAAAGAAATGAATTTTATACAATATTTAAAAAACGTATCAGATTTTAATAGTTAGATAAAAAAAGGAAAACGAAATTAAGTCTGAAGTTGTCTCAGGGCGCAGTCCCATGGATACATATTAGCAGAGTAGCAGATTT
>CAKNXH010057597.1:49396-67700 GCA_932178445.1 Andricus quercusramuli | reverse complement strand
AAATCTGCTACTCTGCTAATATGTATCCATGGGACTGCGCCCTCAGTTTTAAATATTGTTTGAAGAGGAATGTTAGTAACCTATATAAAAGAAAAACGTTTTAATTACCCGACGTAATAATTATCTGTACTCAATTGAAAGCAATTTCCAAATATTTCAATTTAAATTTCCCTCTTTTAATTCAAAGGATATCCTGTTTACCAAATATTACACAAATCCAAACAAACAAAGGTCAAGTCAACTGTGTTTCCGATCTTTAATGGACGCGATGTAACGTTTCCTTATTAGGTTATTACTTTGAAAGTATTAACCTTATTTTAACGCAAATTTAATTTTTTTAAATCTACTAATAGCCATAAATAAACCACCTATGGCAGAGTCATTAACACCGGGGAGAGAGATCACCGAAGCTGGTCTTCAAGAAGGAGAAACGTCCATATATTCTGGGAAAGCGAATCTCATGCACGTAAATAATGTTACAAACTCTTGGGAGGACAAAGGCACAGGACAAATAAACGTAAGAAATCATACTGTTCTTTATTTAGAAATTGATATAAATCTTTTTTGCATTCTTTTCTAAATTTTGATTCGTTTATTTCCAATTTTTATTCCAATCACTATATAATTTACTTGCAGGTATTCTTTAACTCGAAATGGGCAAAGATGCGTCTCATAATGTTGACAGAGAATAATTCGAAACTTACCTGCAATCATCCAATCCTTGCCGATAATAAATTTTCATTCAGAGCAACTAGTGATACGGTTGTTAATTGGGTTGTTCCAAACACCAGCAATCCCAGCAAACATGATTCTTTTGCTATATCATTCAAAACACATAAGCAGGTAAGATTTATTTTAAAATAACTTATTATTTAATTGTCTATATCAGGATGGTCGCAGGTCAGGGAATAGTCAGGGAATTTCGTTGGCCATGTCAGGGAAAGTCAGTAGTAAAAAAGAAAATGCAAAAGTCAAGAGAATTTCTGTAAGAAGCAGTTTATGTAACTGTCAAGAATAATTAGGGCTGCTACGTAGTCACTTTTAGTTTCTTTTTAAAGATAAAGTCACTATAGTTACTATTTAAAATAAAAATATCACTTTAGTCGCTTTTATTTCCATACATTAAAACAGAGATTCCAAGGATTAACCACTATTGAATTCAGGTTTATATCTATTTCTGTTTTTTTTTTAATTTTGGAATATTTTAAGGTATTTTAAATTATTTCAAGAAGTTTGTAATGAATTTTAATAATTTTTAATTATTTCAATAGATTTGATGTATTTTAGAGTATTTTTTTTTTAAATTTTAAGGAATATTCAAGAGCTTCAACAATTTTGAAGGGATTTCACAAGATTTCAAAGAATTGGAAATATTTGAGATTTTACATATTTTACATATTTTAGAGTATTCTAAAAGATTCCAAAGATTTTTCAAGAAATTTGAAAATATTCCAGGAAAATTTGCAAGGATTTGAATGATTGTAAGGGATTTAAAAAAATTGCATACGGGTTTTAATAATTTCCTAAAATATCGCAAGATTTGTAAAGATTTTTTAAAAGCTAGGGTATTTTCAAAGATTTGAAAGAATTCTAAACATTTTAGGGTATTTTAAAGAATCCCAAGAAATTTTCAATTGATTTCAATAATTTAAAGCAATTTCAAAGAATTTGAAAGAGTTTGGGGTAATTTGAAAAATGCCAAGGAATTTTCAAAAGCTTAACAAATTTGCAAGGGCTTTTAAAAGACTTTTTAAGAGATTTAAAAAGGTTTTTTAAAATATCAGGGGTGTGGCATATCTTAAAGTATTTTTAACAGATCTCATTCATTTGAAATTATTTTAGAGGATTTTAGGGTATTTTTAAAGATTCCAAGGAATTTTCAAGAGAATTTTCAAATTTTCAAAATTAATTGGCCTTACCTATTTCATAAGATTTAAAGTATTTTAGGGAATTTTTAAAGATTTCTAAGGATTTTAAATATTTTGAAATATTTCAAGGGATATCAAAAGATTTCAAAGGTTTTGAAATATTTCAAGCTATTTTAGAAGCTTCCAAGAATTTTTTTTATAGAAAGCTTTAAAAAGTTTCAAAGGATTTCAAAGATTTGAAATATTTTCTGGTATTTTAAATGTTTTCAAAGGATTTAATAAAATTTCTGAGGATTTCAATGATTTTAAGAATTTTTAAAAGCTCTAAATGTATTTTAATACATTTTCCAAGATTTAAGGAAATATCAGATTTCACGTGATTTTATTCATTTCATAATATTTTAATAGATATCAAAGAATTTCTAGGCAAGAATTGCGGAATTTCGTAGACTTTCAAAGATTTAAAAATATTTCAAGGTATTTCCAAAGATTATAAAGAATTACAATTTTTTTAGGATATTTCAAAAGATTCCAAGGAATTTTCAGTTCATTTCAATATTTGAAGGGACTTAAACAAATTTGAAACATTTTAGAGTAGTTTTGAAAATTCTAAGGAATTTTCAAAAGCTTTAAAACTTTTCAAGTGATTTCAAATGATTTTGAAGGATGTAAAATATCTTCGGTTATTTCAAATAGATTTAATTATTTTATAGTCATTACAAAGAATTTTTGAGATTCTAGTATATTTTATTTGTTTATTTGCACAGTGAACGGGCTATGCCCTTTAGGTACATAATAAATTAATTGTAATTGACTGAAATGTCTTAAAGCTAATTACGCTCGTCCTAGGCCGCGCTATTATCGCTGGTATTTATCACTTGTCGTAAAGCTAGTCGAAATCGAAAATTTTATAAAGTTTCAAGTAATTTTAAATGAATTTCAATAATTTGAAGTGATTTCAAACAATTTTGAAAGGTTTCAGGGCAATTTTTTAAATTCCGAGGAATTTTTCAGAGTTTTAAAAAGTTTCAAGTGATTTGAAATATTTTAGGGTATTTGAAAAGATTTCAAGGCATTTTTAAGAGATTTAGAAAATTGCAATAGATTTCCAGGTATTGTAATTTTTTTGAGGGATTAAAGAAAAATATGCGATTGTAATGAATTTCGGAAGATATGGAACAATTTTACAGGACCTATGTGGTTTTTTAAGGTATTATAGATAATTTCAAGGAAATTGATCAGATTTCCAAGAATTGCAAATTTTGAATTTTTGTTTAGTTTTTGTTTAATTCATCCCGAATGAAATGAAAAGATAATTTTTAAATTTGCATTTGAAATTTATCTTTCCATTTGGAATTCCCATCAATGTGTATATAAGCTCACTTCAAACTTACTGAATTCAATTAATTTTTTTGAATATTTTGAAGTTCACTTGAATTTCTTTTAAATAAACCTCGATTTTTTTAATCCACCTTGAATTTGTATGAATTTCGTAGAAGTTTTCTCGTTTCCCTTAAATATCTATTAAGTCACTCCACTTTTATTGAAATCAAGAGCATTTTTTCGATTTTTTACTTTTTTTTAAATCACTCGAATTTAACTAGAATTGCTTCGAAGTCTTGCGAATTTATACTGAATTCGTTAAAATTCACTTGTTATAAATTTCATTGAATTCTTTTAAGTTCAAACGAACTCGGGGCTTATTACAGCCCTGAGAATAATGAATTAAAAATTGTTTAATTCCATTTATAAAAGATTCTATATTAAAAATGTTACCCAAGGCTAGAATTTTAGTCTTTAAATATTAATGGTCAGAAAAAATGAAAAATTAGTCAGGCAAAAGCAAGGGAATTTAGAAATTAAGTTTCCAGGCCACCCTCTTGATTATTGACATATCAACTGATTTAAAATCGTATTTTCTAATTTCAGGGACAGGAATTTTTGGAGGCAGTGCAGAGCCATCAACGAAAATTAGGCAAGACACAAACTTCTGCTGGTCAGACTACTGTTAAGAATAAAGCAACCGATAAGAAGGAACCTTTATCCGCCGTTTTCAAACCCGCAGCAGGAAGTTGGGAATGCGAGAGCTGTTATCTCAGAAATGATGGGGACAATCCAAAGTGCATAGCTTGCAATAATCCAAACCCTGCAAAACCGGTGGAATCAGAGCCAAGCGCTCCTTCGAGCCAAAGTCAAAACACTTCCTTGCAGCCCAAGTCGCTTTTTGATCAGTTTAAACCAGCGGCTGGTTCCTGGACTTGTGACGATTGCTATATGGTCAACAAGGGTTCTGATTTGAAGTGTCCTGCTTGTGATAGACCAAATCCATCAGCACCACCCAAACCTAAGACTCAAACTCAGACTCCATCCTCTCAATTGAAACCACTCTCTGAAGTTTGCAAACCCGCGGCTGGTTCCTGGACTTGCCAAGGATGCTACATGATCAACAAGGGCTCTGATTTGTATTGTCCTGCCTGTGATTCTCCCAAGGATCCGTCTGTTCCACCGAAACCGAAGACGAGCATTTTCGGTACCAGTACCGATTCCTCGACTCCAAGTCCATTCACTTTTGGCATTCCACAGGCGAACAAGGAAGCTTCTAGCCCTTTCCCATTCTCGGTATCGAATGCCAGTAACAACAAAACGCCAGGTAAGAATTATCATAATTTGCAGGGTGTCTTATCGCTACCTGGAAAACCTGGAATTGTCAGGGAATTTTTATTTATCTGGAAAAATCTGGAAATGCCAGGGATTTTTTTTAAGATTGCAATATAAAATTGAATAGCAATGATTCTTCATTTGCAAAAGTAGCTTTATATTACTGTATTAAACTATTTTAATGAAAGTTCGTTTTTTTTTTAAATTAATTTTTTAGACTGAAAAGTCAAAGTATCTGGTTGAAAATTCATCTGTTTTGTTGAAAATTCGTTCATTTTGGTAGAAAATTAATCTTTTTGTTTGAAAATGCAACAGTTTGTTTGCAATTTTTTCACTCTCTTGACTGAATAATCTTTCTTAACTGAAAATTGAACTCATGTTAAAAAGTCGTCTTTTTTGATTGAATTCAACTGTTTTGATTAAAAATTAAAATTTTTGGTTGAAATATCAATTAATACATTTTTCATTCAGAATTAATCTTTTTAGGAATGAAAATTCAATTGCTTGAAAGTTCAACTCTTTTGTGAAATTTTGTTGTTGTTGAAGATTCATTATTTTAATTGAAAATTCATCTTTTTTGATAAAAAATAATCTTCTTGGTTAAAAATTCAGTTCTTCTAGTAAAAGATTGACCATTTTAGTTTAAAATTAATCCTTTCCATTTAAAATTCAACTATTGCAGTTGAAGACTCATTATTTTAATTGAAAATTTATCTCTTTAGCTGAAAATTCATTTTTTTTGTAGAAATTAATCTTCTTAGTTGAAAATTCAGTTATAATAGACAAAGATTCATCATTTTATTAAAAATTCAACTATTCCAGTTGAAGATTCATCATTTTAGAAGACTAATCACTTTGATAATGTAATATTTATTTGAAAATTAGGTTTTTTTTTCAATCTGAAAATATAACTACATATTCCAATTGAATATTTTATCATTTTAGTTGCAAATTCATTCTCTTTGGCTGAACATTAATATTTTAACTGCAGATTTAACTATTCATTTCTTGTTTGACGTTTTATTTTTTTTTCAGTTGAAAATGTATGTATTTTGTTGTAAATTCATATTTTTGGTAAAAATTAATCTTCTTGGTTGGAAATAACAATTTTTGTTGGAAATTCAACTATTCCAAATAAAAATTCATCATTTTAGTTGAAAATTAATTAGTTTGGTTAAAAAAATTTCCTTTTAAGTGAAAATTTAACTATTCCATTTTCGGTTGAAAATTGATATTTTTTAGTTCAAAATTCAACTTTGTCGCTGAAAATTCAGTATTTTGTTGAAAAATCGTCTTTTTTTGGTAGGAAATTAATCTTAAGGTTTGAAAACTCATCTTTTTGGTCCAAAATTCAAGTGTTTCAGGTAAATCTTCACTATTTCAGTTGAATGTTCATATGCTTGGTTGAAAATTAATCTTTGCATTTGAATATTAATCTTCTTGACTTAAAATTAGACTATTACATTTTTGGTTGTTGAAAAAATCATCTATCTTTATTGAACACGCTATATTTTTACTTGAAAAGTTAGAAATTTGAATCGGTTTAAATTGAATTTAATATAGTACCTACATTAATTTTACCTAAATATGCACTGAATTTTAAGTATAAGAAGATAAAATAAAAATTTGTTTAAATTATTAATCAAATTCATGAACTTTGAGGAGAAGTTTAAGAAATTATTATTAATTATAAATTATATTATTATGTTTTTGGATATTATTTATTTAATTAACCGATGGTGCTAATATATTTAAGAATGTCTTTTAATATAATTTGTCGTTTTAAAAAATGCGAAATACTTGAATTGCTTAAAATTGTATATTTTAGAAGTCAAGGCCTTAGTAGTTCTTTTAAAATTAATTTAGGTGTAAACTTTATAAATTAGACCATTTAAAATTTTTGTTTAAAAATCAATTGTTGTTTGAACCTTTATAGATTTCAATTGTTGAAGGCATTATTTGCTGAATTTTTCGTAATTTCAATCCTTACAAATTCAAATACGAATAATTGGACATTTTTCTATTTAAAATCTTAATAGTTTAGCAATTTTAACTTCAAAGTCTCCAATATTGAATAAATTTTAATTTTCAGGATTTTGAAATTGAAACCTTTATGATTCTTAAAATTGATTTCAAATTGAGTTTTTATAATCGTACAATTTTAAGTTTAACGTTTTCATTATTGAATAATTAGAGAAAGCGTTTGAAAGAAAGAACTTTGAATTGAAAGTTTTGAGTAATAGACTAACATTCAAAATTGCTTGATTTTAAATTTAAATCGTTCAAAGTTGCAGAAATAGAGATGAAACTATTTTAATACTTCTATTATTAAAAACTATCAAAATCGAATAATTTCCGATTAAACTTTTTTTATTCGTTGAATTGGAAATTAGGAGCTTTTAAAATTACGCAAATGTGAATTTCAACATTGCTTTGCCAATTGAGTAATGAAATTGAAAACTCTCAAAAAAATAGAATGTTAAATTGTTAAATTTTGAATATTTTAATTTGGAATAAACTGGGTTTGAAAATTCTCATGTGAATTATTTTGCTATTTGAAGACGTCTAAATAAAAGTGGTCTAATTTTTATGATTTTTCCTTTGGAATTGTACAGTTTTAAATATTTTTGATTGAAGATCGTCTAATTTTGAAATTTTTTAATCTGTAACATATTGAACCTTCGTGTCTGAATTTGTACACTTTTGAATTTTAAACGTTTCAATTTTTGAATTGTTTCAAATTAGATTCGTTAATTTAAGCATTTTTTTGAATAATTAAAATAACACATTGTTTAGTTTTGAAGTTTTTAGTTTGACAATTTAAAAACGAGGAACTATTGTTTTCATTTTTTCCAGAAAAATGAAATACAGGGATTCTAATACCTGTAATTTGATTACTTTTCAGGCGCTGCCGATGCCGAGAAATCCAGTATCTCTTCGATATTTGGAGGACCGAAGAAATCCGAACCCATCAACACCAACTTCACTTTCGGTATTCAACAGCGACCAACAACTCCACCAAGCAAGGAAGGAGCTTATGTGTTTGGCTCTCCAGGAAAATCCTTCGATTTCCAGTTCAGTGCGAAAACCCCCATGAAATCGCCAGGAGGTGGAGAAACGAGCGAGGATGAGGTTGTCGAGAGTGATGACATCTATTTCGCTCCAGTAATTCCGTTGCCAGACAAAGTTGACGTCAAAACTGGCGAAGAGGAGGAGGAAGTTCTCTACAGTCACCGAGCCAAACTCTTCAGATTTGACATCAATACCAAAGAATGGAAAGAACGCGGTTTAGGAGACATCAAATTGCTTAAACACAGACAGAATAAGAAACTCAGACTTGTAATGAGAAGAGATCAGATTCTTAAATTGTGTTTGAATCACGCAGTTACTTCGGATCTCGAAGTCTCCGCGAAGGATGACAAAACCTGGATGTGGTCGGCTGCTGATTACAGCGAAGGCGAAATCGAATGTATGCAATTCGCCTGTAGATTCAAGACTCCCGAGATTGCTGGAGAATTCAAAACCGCGATGGACAAAGCGCAAAATGGCGAAGATCCTACCATCGAGCTCAACAAACTGAATTTAAGTGAAAAACCCGCTGCCTCTAGCAAAACCAAAACTCAGGATGTCGAGATCGTCTACGAAGTGCAAGTGACTAATCAGGAAAAAGAAGCAGCTCGGAAATTGCAGCTGCCAGAGAATTTCTATTCTTACAAGTACAAGGAAGATTGTCCAGGTTGCATTGGCTGTCAAGAAGCTAGCAAATCTCTCTTCGAAACCAAACCTGCTGAAAAAGTAGTGAGGGTTCTCGATTTCAGTAAATCGGATTCGCTCGTGACTCAGAAGCTTTCTGAAAGTGCTTCAGTGGCAAAAACGTCCGCGTCAGCTTCTACTCCTACCTCGCAACCAGTTTTTAGTTTCATGGGAGCAGCAAATAAGCCAAGCACTGGATTATTTGGAACTCCTACAGCTTCTATGATACCTGCAGCTTCTGCAACTCCTTCGGTTACTTCAACCAAGAGTGAGACTAACGAAAAACCATCTGCTGGTTTTCTATTCGGAGGCTCTTCTTTTCCTAATGTCGCTGCTGAACAGCAAAAAGACAGTTCGACATTGAAAAAGGCAGAATCGACCCTAGAGAATCTAAAAATATGTAGTCCTGCGATAAAACTTCCGACGTCGGCTGCAGCGAGTAACTTTAGTTTTGCGGATGGACCAAAGTCCTCGACCCCGATTTTCGGAACGAACCCTCTGACGACCCAGGGCAGCGAAAAATCTATATTCGGTGGCACACCATCTGCAACACCTGGTTCCATTTTCGGAGGCACTGTTTTTGGAGGCTCGAAAGATTCCACTGTATCTGCACCTACGACTGGGTCCATGAATTTTGGCGAAGCAGCGCAGAATAAATTCGCATCACCCACGTTGTTTGGAGGCAGTCTTACGACAAATTCATCCACAACAACGCCTCCCACATTTGGAAGTCAGACGGATCCACTTTCGTTTTCTTCTTTGAAAAATACTTCGACTACGGCTCCTGCCTATACTAACGTGTTTGGAGGAACGTCCTCGCCCATTGTATCTGGAGGATTTGGAACTGGAGGAAGTAATGTATCATTTGGAAATACGTCGGGAAATGTCTTTGGCGTGAAGAAAGCAGAGGAAACGGCAGATAAAGTCAGTTTTCTACCAACAGAAAATGCTGTTTCGTTTTCCACACTTGCTGCTAAAAGCGATCAAAATGCCTTCAAAGTCGGTGAGTGTTTCTTTTTTATATTGATTCCTGTTGTTTTTAGGTGGAAATAAGATTTTAAACCATGGTGTCTACTCACCTGGATAACCTAGAATTGTCAGGGAATTTTTATTTATCTGGGAAAACCTGAAAATGCCTGGCAAATTTGTTCGAGGGTACCTGTATTAAAATTTGTTTCAATTTTAATATAGGTAAAATTAAGTAAAAATGTTATTCATTTATAGAAGTAACTTTGATAGTATTGAATTTATACTGATTGAAATCAAAATTGTTATCATTTTGACTAAAATCTGGAAAATATCTTTCATTCAAAGTGTCAATATGTTAAATATGCACTGAATTTTAAGTATGCAGATAAAATAAATATTTGTTTTAATCGTTATTGAAATTCACAGAATTTAGGAATAAATTCAAGATATGATTAATTATGTTATTCGTATAATTAATTTATTTCATTATTCGATGGTGATAATTAACAGGGTGGTCTAAAAAGGCTTTTTTTCTAAAATGGTTTTACTAAAAGTTGTTCCTTTTAGTGCCGAAATGCCTCTGATTTTTGGCAGTATTTTAAGAAATATTTAGGGGTCTCTCAAAGTCCATTATTGCAAAAAATTGCTTATTCTATTTTAATTGTATTATTTTACTTTGGAATACATCTATTGTTTTATTTTTATTTAATCATCCAGATTTTTGACAGAATCAAAATAGAGATCTCGCAATCCATTTTTGCAAAAATAATGCCTATTATATTTAATTTCCTTTGTAAAGGGATTATTTCACTTTGTCATACATACCTATTTTTTTAATTCTGTCAAAAATCTGGGCAATGGATTTCACGAAAATAAAACAAAAGGGATGTATTCCAAGGTAAAAAATTCATTAACAACGGCAATTGGAATAAAATAAGCAATATTTGCAAACAATTGGCTTGGGAGATCCCTAAATACTTAGTTACATTTTTCCAAAATTCTGGGAACATTTTGAGCCCAGAAAAACAATTGGGGGAAGGGGGGGGGGGTCAATTTTAGGAGGGAAAAGGCCTTTTTTATACCACACTAATATATTTAAGAATATCCTGTAATAATTTCTCAAAGTTTCCTAGATTAAATACATGAATTAGATTCCCAAAAACTTGAAACATCAAGAAATTGCTTGTCCTTTTATGAAGTTACTTTCACAAACAAAAAAGCAATTATTTAAATTTTCGGAAGAAATTCACCGCTAATGTCACTATTTCTTCACTTTTCCTTGAAAAGTATTTGTGAGCTTTTTCGCTATTTGGGTAAAATAATATGTCCACCATCTCAACCAAGTAGTTAAATTATCAACGAAAAAAGATTAATCCTTAATAAAAAATTGAATATATGACATTTTAACCAAGAAAAAGTTTTAATTTTAAATAAAAAACAGTTGAATCCTCAACTAAAACGGAATAATTTTCAACCAAACGGTTGCATTTTTAACAAAAAATATGAGCTTTCTACAAAACAGTTGCATTTCAACCAGATTTTTAACCAAAAAGACCAATTTTTTAAAGCTGAAGTGCAATTTACTGGGACAAACGATGCATTTTCAACGAACAAGATTAATTGTCTATCAGAAAAGACAAATTTTCAACAAAATAAATACATTTGTAACCAAATAGTTGAATTTTCCAGCAAATTGATAAATTTTTAAGCTAAAAAGACGTTTTTTCTACAAAAATAGTTGGATTTTCCAACTCGAGAATATTAATGTTCAACAAATAAAAAAAAATTCAGTGAAAAATATTAATAACAAAAAACGAAATTCCTCCTAAAATTATTAATCTTCAACCAAAAAATGATCTTTTAAGGAAGTAATTCAAACTTCAATAAATGATTGGAATTTTCAAGCTTAAAATATCAATTTTCATAAAAAAATGTAATAGTTGATATTTAAAAAAAAAAGGATTTTAATTAAAAAATAGTTGGATTTAACAAAAAAAACGAATTTTCAACAAAATAATTGAGTCCTCAACTAAAATAGATTCTTTAGTTGGATTTTCTTATTGGATTCTATTAATGATTCAGTTCGCATTTATGTGGAAAAACGAGAAAAAGAGCAGAATAGGGAAAATAATGCGAAGCCTGCGATAAATCGAATAGAATAAGATTGCAATTTCGAGAATTATATCATTTCAAAATAAATACACTTCAAGTTGTACAATTTTTATTTAATTGAAATTTTAAGCAAAAACTGTTTAGTTTAAAATTTAAATTGTTTAATATTGTATGGTTCTAATTGAAGGCCTTAATAGTTAAATAAATTAAAAACGTTCAGAATTGAATAATTTTCGATAAAAAATTTATAATAATCTACTTTATTTTATAGTTTCAATTTTGAAAAAAGTAATTTTCAAATTAACGAATTCGAAAATTTAAGCGTTTAAATTTTAAAATTAAACATTCAAAATAGAACAATTTATAACTCAAATGTTTAATACTTGTACAAATTCGAAACTTGTCTAATTTTTTTAAACATGAATTTTTACGAACATTGAACGTTTGATTCTGAAATTGTTCAATTTTGAATGTTTGATTTTAAATTTTAAACGCTTCAATTTACGAAAAGTTTCACATTAGATTCGTTAATTTGGAAATTATTGTTTAAATACTTCAGATTATAAGTTTGAATTGAAATTCGAATCTGAAAATTTAAAATAACTGGAAGCAATTTTTGAATAAGGAGAAAGATCCTGAAATGACCGGAATTATTTTCTTAGCCCTGAGTGACCACCCATATTTATCGAATATAATCTTATTTTTAGAGTTTTTATATGATTGAAAAAGTAATTGAAAATAATTTGAATTACAGATCCAAACTTCGCATTTGAAGGAGCAGGCGCTTCAGTTTTTGGTCGTAAATCTTTTCATGGGAAAAATGCTGTAAACACACCAAATAAGGCTCAAAATGATTCAAAACAAGAAGATGATGAAAACGAAGAGGAAGGCGAGGAAAATGATCACGAACATGATCCTCAGTTTGAACCCATAATTCCTCTACCAGATGCTATCGAAGTTCGAACCGGAGAGGAAGATGAAGACAAAGGTAAAAAATATAATTTGTTACTTCAAGCTTCGAACCGTTAATTATTTGGATTTTTGGTGTACATTAGATCGCAAGATCTTTATTATCTTAGTTATCTTTAAAATCGCTTAAAATTTCATTGAAATCCAGAAAATCTTTTGGAATTTTTTAAAGCCCCTTGATACCTTCGCAAATATTTTTAATTCCATTAAAATCTTTCAAATCTGTTACATTTCTTGAAAATGAATGAAATCCTTTAAATTTAGTTGAAATTTTTGGAAATCCCTTAAAAGCCTTAAAGTGGTTGTGAGCCTTTCGAAATATTTTAGAATTTCTTTAAATCTCCTAATCGGTTTGGAAATCTTTGAAATCATTAGAAATTTTTCAATTCCTGCATATCCCTTGAAATTATTGAAATTCGTAGAAATGCATTCAAGGAACATTCATTTTATTTACTAAAGTAATCTAGAAATTCGTTAACATCACTTAAAATCCTTTAAAATCTCTGGTATATAAATTAAATTGAACTTACTCATTAAAGCTCTCTAAAAAAACTTTTCAAATCCCCAGAAATCTTTTTAATCGCTAGGTATCGCTAGAATTTTAATTTAATTCATTTTCCAAAGTTCCCTAGAAATCCCTTCAAATCATTCGAAATCCTAAAAAATTCTTTGAAACCCCTTGAAAATTAAAAAAAAATTGGAATACTTTAAAATCTCATGATATGTTTGCAAAATCTTTGAAAACTTTGATATCATTTGAAATCCTGTGAAATTTTTATAAAGTCTTACCGCTTCAAAAATAACTGCTTAAAATCCGTGAAAATTCTCTGGAATCCCTTGAAATTCGTTGGAATTCATTGGTGAATTTGAAATCTTTTAATTCTTTCGAATTCTGTAAAAAAAAATAGTTATATTTTTAACCAAGGAGATGATTTTTCATATAAGATTATAAATTTTGATTATGAAACCAAAAAGATGAATTTTCTACAAAACAGTTGCATTTTCAAACCGAAAATATGAATTTTTAACGAAAAGTTACTTTCCAACCAAATGAAATAGTAGACTTTTTAACAAAATGCATAAATTTCTAACCAAAATAGATGAATTCTCAACGAAAAATATAATATTTTATATTATTTCAACCGAAGAAAAAAATTTTAATTGAAATTAAACACAGTTGAATTCAGCAAAAAAAAAAACAATTTTCAACAAAATAGTTGAATTTTCAACCAAAATAAATTAGATTTTTTTATCAAAAGAGATACATTTTGAAACGAAAAAGTCGAATTTTGAAACAAGGAAGAAAAAAAATTACCACTGAATTTTTGTTGCATTTTCAAACCGAAAATATGAATTTGTAAGAAAAAAGTTACTTTTTAAACAAATAAAATAGTTGAATTTTTAACCAAAAAAGACGAATTTTCAAGAAAATATCTGAATTCTCAACCACAGGACATTAATTTCCTACCCATAACTGATCCATAAACCCTGTTCCCTACTGTTTTCGGCTTTTATGTAAAAAAATATGAAAATTTTGAGAACATTTTTTTTTCAAGATTTTTTTTCACTTCGAAATCGCGAGGAAACTCCACACTTTCTTCTACCATCGGTGCACAAAAATCGTGTCATTTGACAGTATAATTTTGGTTTTCATCATAAAAGTCGTTATCATTTTCAAAATGGTGATTTTTCACTTGAAAATTTTGAAAAAATATAGGTATGTGGACGCTTCACTCAGATTCCAACGAATATTGGTGAAAGTGGCTGTACATAGGTTTTTGCGGTCGCTGAATCCGAATCTAGTGTCAGATTTTCAATTTTCAAAATGGCGGATCCAATATGGCAGCCAAAATTTTGAAAAATATTTGGTACTGGATGAAATTGTCCCTACATAGGTTTTTTTTTGGGGTCGCTGAATCCAAATATAGCGTCAGATTTTCGAAACACAAGATGGTGGATCCAATATGGCGAACAAAATTTTAAAATGTTTGGAACTGGATGAAATTGTTTATACGTAGGTTTTTGGGGTCAGTAAATCCGAATCTAGTGTCAGATTTTCGAAATTCAAGATAGCTGATACAATATGGAGGTCAAAATATTGTATCAGTCATCTTGAATTTCGAAAATCTGACACTAGATTCGGATTCAGTGACCCCAAAAACCTACGTATGGACAATTTCATCCAGTTCCAAACATTTGAAAATTTTGTTCGCCATATTGGATCCACCATCTTGAATTTCCAAAATCTGATATCAGGTTCAGATTCAGCGACCCCAAAAACCTACGTGCAGCCACTTTCACCAATATTCATTGGAACCTGAGTGAAGCGTCTACATACCTATATTTTCTCAAAATTTTCAAGTGAAAAATCACCATTTTGAAAATTATAGCGACTTTCATGATGAAAACCAAAAGTATACTGTCAAACTGCGTGATTTTTGTGCACCGATGGTAGAAGAAAGTGTGAAGTTTCCTCGCGATTTCAATGTGAAAAAAAAATCATGATTTTAATAATGAGGCTTGAAAATGAATAAAAAAATCGAAGTTCTTCGTCGTTAATGGGTTAATAGGAGATAATGTACAAAAACACAGAGTAACTTGAAAGTAACAAAAATTAAAGGTCGAAGTTACTGTAAAAATCGTAAAAAAGTTACGTTACAAGTTACTTTTTAAAATCGTAACGAAGTTACCCTAAATGTTACAAATAACCTAACTTTTCAGTAACTTAGTTATTATGGGATTACAAAGAATTACATGGGACTGCATAAGAATTCAGAGTGAGAGAGTGTACACCAGATTTCACGAGTAATTAGACCCTTGTCAAGCTTTGAAATTGTTTAACCTATTTAAATTATAATCTTTAATCTTTTCGAACCAAATACCTTTAAGCTCATCAAATCTACCTTGTTTCAGTTTTTTGCCAGAGGGCGAAATTGTACCGATTCGATGCAGATACGAAAGAATGGAAAGAGAGAGGAGTAGGCGAGATGAAAATTCTTCATCATGCCGAACGTGGTACTTACAGAATCTTACTTCGCAGAGAGCAAGTTCACAAGATCGTTTGCAATATGTTGCTGGCTGCAGACCTCGAATTCCAACCTCTTCAAACCTCAGACAGAGCCTGGATGTGGGCTGGCATGAACTACTACGAAGGTGAAACAAATCTCGAAAAATTGGCAATAAGATTCAAGAATCCAGAATTGGCCAATCAATTCAAGGAGGCCATCGACAAGGCACAACAGGCTCTTCGAGAAAGGCCAAGCACTAATCAAGGTAGTTAATCTCCAGGAACTTGTTGGAAAACTTCTAAAAACAATCTTACTTTAATTCTTAATGCGTTTCCAGTAAACCTGTATCATCCTCGTATTTCTCCAAACGCTGTTAATTTGTTAAGAGTTTACAAGTCCGCTTTTAAAGGTTGATAGTTTGCAAAATGAGAGAGAGTCCTTCATGAATTATGTTGTATATTTACGTTTTGTTGAAGTAGATTTTAGGGCGTTTTTATTTTTTTATTATGAGACGTGCGCTCCACGCGGACTGTAGTGTTTATAATCATCATTTTCGATCTATCAACCTCTTTGTATTATCCTTTATTGCTTTCTGTTACTCTTACGAACTGGGTTATGCCTTTTTATGTTCTTGTATATATAAGAGAAATAAACTTTCTGCGGCATAAACTTTGGTGTTTACATTTTTAGTTAGTGGCATTCGTTTTCCAATTTTTAGTTCGTTTATGGATTGCCCGGCTGTAAGTAAATATTTATTCTGGAATTGAATGTGTCCAAAATGCTTTACATGGTTGTGGTTCTTTCGATTTTAAAAGGTAATTTTAATCTACTCTCGCTACTCTCCCCTGTTCAATACCTGATCAACAGAAATGTGTGAAGTGTTAATAATTTGGGAAAATTTGATGCTTTGTAGATGGAAATGATAGTGAGAATGCTCAACTAGCGGAATACGAACAGGAGGAAGAGGATGATGAAGAATATGGCGAGGAAGGAGATGAGGAGGATTTAGATTGCGAAGAAGTCGAAGATGAGGAAGAACCGTCGATCATGTTTGAGAAAAGAGCGACTTTATTTGTACAAGAGCAAGGAGAAGAAGGCTGGAAAAATCTTGGGATGGGAGGCCTGAAGATTGTCTACGATTCGGAAATATTTGGTTCTCGAATCGTTATGGAGGTTGATAACTGTGGGGATGTAATCAGCAATACTGTTATTAGTATGGATACAACTATGCAGGTGATTAAGAATATTTTATAACAGATTTCACACTCCTTCTATTCCCCTTTCTACACCATTTTTGACGAATTCGAATTAATAGAACCCAGTATAAAAATCCAAATATTTTTTATTGAAAGATAATTCTTTTTAATTTAAAAGTTTTCTATTATATTTTTGCTTCAGAATTGATCTCTTTTCGTTAAAAATTCTACTATTTTGATGAAAACTTAATTTGTTGAAAATTCAGCTATTTTGTTGGATATCTTTTTTGGTCGAAAATTCAACTACTTGGCTAAAAGTTGAACTAGCTTGTAAAAATTAATTTTATTGGTTGAAAATCTAACTATTTGGTTGGAAATTCATTTTTTTTAAATTGATTTTCATACCGGAAAATTTCGCTGTTTCATTTTTGGCTGAAAATCAATTATTACATTTTTCGTTAAAAATTTATCTTTTTTCATGGAAAGTTGATCTACTTTGTTCAAATTTTACTTCAATATTAATCTGTTTTGGTTGAGGATTCAACTTCTTTCTTGACAATTCGTCTTTTTTGTTGAATTTAACTGTTTTTGATTCAAAATTAAAATATCATTTGGATTAATCATCAACTTTAGGGACTTTTAAAAAAATACATATCGCTTTTTGGGCTTTTTTTAACATATTTATTAAAAAATTTAATTATTTTGTTGAAAACTTAGTTATTTTATTAAAAATTCAACTACTTTGTTAAAAAAGTCATCTTTTCTTGTCGAATATTTCACAGTTTTATTGAACATTCCTCTTTTTTTATAGAGAATTCAGCTTGAAAATGCAACTGTTTTTGGTTGAATTTTAATCTTTTTTGTTTGAAAATTACATTATTTGGTTGAAAATTCAATTGTTTTGTTAAAAATTTAATTATTGTGTTGAAAATTCGTCCTTTTCTTTGAAAGTTCGACTTTTTTTGTTGTAAATTAAACTGTTTGGTTAATAATTAATTTTTGTTGTTGAAAGTTCATCTTTTCTGGTTTAAAAGTCAAATGTTTTGTAATGAATTCGATTTTTAGCTTGAAAATTTAACTATTTTGTTGAAAATTCATTTTTTTGTATGAAAATTTATCTTTCTTATTTAATAATTCAACTATTTGGATTAAAATGGATCATTTTTATTTTTATATGCAACTATTTTTATTAAAAATTGGACTATATTTTTAAAATTCGTTTTTTTTGTGCTCAGAACTGATCTTTTTTAGTTTAAAAATTAATTATTTATTAGAAAATTTTATTTAATAAGACATATTTTTTGGTTGATAATGTCACTGTTTTGTTGTACATCCGTCTTCTTGGATGGAAAAAATTTAGCTTGAAAATTTAACTACTTGGTTGAAAATGCAACTGTTTATGGTTGAATTTTAACCTTTTTTCTTTGAAAATTCCACCATGTGGTTGAAAATTCGTCCCTTTTAATTGAAAGTTCAACTTTTTTGTTGCAAATAAATTTGTTGGTTAATAATTAATTGTCTTTTGTTGAAAAATCATCTGTTTGGTTGAAAATTGATCTTCCTTGGTTGGAAATTAACGTTTTTGTTGGAAATTCATCTTTTCGGGTTTAAGGGCATGCTCTCCGGTGATCACGTGACCAAACCAGTCCTTGGTTATGAAATTTTTTTTGGTGTTCACCATGTCCAAACGCAATGATATATTGCTCTCAAAATTTGGAATATAAAAAATGAGACAATAAATTGCGTTTGTATATTTAGTTTCAGTAATAAT
>CAKNXH010057597.1:14909-48996 GCA_932178445.1 Andricus quercusramuli | reverse complement strand
ATACAAACGCAATTTATTGTCTCATTTTCTATATTCAAAATTTTGAGAGCAATGTATCATTGCGTTTGGACATGGTGAACACCAAAAAAAATTTCATAACCAAGGACTGGTTTGGTCACGTGATCACCGGAGAGCATGCCCTTAAGAGTCAAATGTTCTGTAAAAAATTCGATTTTTAGCTTGAAAATTTAACCATTTTCTTGAAAAAATGTTGTTGTCAAAGATTTTTCTTTTTTAGTGGAAAATTCAACTATTTGGTTAAAAATGGATGTTTTTAGTTGAAAATCACGCTATTTATCACAAAAAAATGTAATTATTTTATTTAAAAAGGCATATTTTTTGGTCGAAAATTTCACTGTTTTGTTCAACTTTCTTGTTTTTGGGTAGACGAGTCGTCTTTCTGGTTGGAAAATTTAACAACCTGGTTGAAAAGAGAACTGTTTTTAGTTGAACATTAATATTTTTTGTTTGAAAATTCCACAGTTTGGTTGAAAATTAAACTATTTGGTTAAAAATTTAATTATTATGTTGAAAATTGGTTCCTTTTCTTTGAAAGTTCAACTTTTTTTTTTTAGGTAAACCGTATTGGTTAATAATTAATTTTTGTTGATTGAAAATTCATCTTTCTTTGTTGGAAATGAAATTTTTTGTTGAATATTCATCTTTTCAAATTTAAAAGTCAAATGTTATGTACAAAATTCGATTTTTAATTTGAAAACTTAACTCTTCTGTTGAAAGTTCGTCTTTTTTGGGTAGAAAAATATGTTTTTCTGTTAAAAATTTAACTGTGTTCTAAAAAATGCATCTTTTGACATTCAGATTCAACTATTTGATTAAGAATCCAATATTTTTTGATTGATGTTTAATCTTTTTTATGTGAAAATTCAAAAATTTCGTTGAAAATTCAAAAATTTCGTTGAAAATTCAATTAATTGGTTAAAAATTTAACTATTTTGTTTGAAAAAATTCCTTTAATTGAAAATTTAACTATTTCATTGTAAATGCAACTGTTTGGTCTAAAAAGATTTTTGTTGTTATTGAGAATTTAGCTTTTTTCGTAGAAAATTAACTTTTTATGGAATATTCATCTTTCTGGGTTGAAAGTCATTTGATTTCTAAGACATTTGACATTTAGCTTGAAAACTCAACCCTTTCGTTGAAAATTATTCTTTTTTTGGTTGAAAATTCGACTATTCTGCTGAAAATGCAATATACTGTGACTTGAAATGTAAAATAATCATAGAATATTTTTTATATATCAGTTTTTAGTTGGTATTAATATTCTATGAATATTTTTTGTTATAGGTTAATGGAAAGGAGTGCGTTTGGACAGCCTCTGATTACGCTTTAGATCCTCCGTCGAGAAGATTGTTAAGAGCAGTCTTCGCATCTCATCAATGTGCTGAAGAAATGTACTTGAACTTCGAAGATGTAAGTCAGAATTTTTATTTTTTACAACCTTTTCTCATCTATATTTCGAATAATTCATAATTGCTTTAAAGAGTAAAGAATATTTTATGATTTCCGGAAATTGGAATGTATTAGAATTTGAAAACATTTCAATTTTCAAATATATTGTTCCAGATAAAGGCCTTATTGTTCAATTTGGGAAAACGAGATCCAATTAAAACATAAATTTAATTTAAATAAAGTAAAATTAAATTAAAATTGGGTTATTGTCTTTCGAGAAAAAGATGATTTAGAAATTAACAAATTTTTTAGGTTTAAATTGAAAGCATGTAAAAAAATGTGCCTTTGAAGTCTAGAGTATGAATAATTGAGTTTTTTACATTTGTGTTTGCAGTTGAAATTAATATTTAAATAAAATGTTTGTTCAGGGCCAGGATTATGCGAGAGGAGCCGACATAAGAGATCCCCCGATATACATTCCCGGCGAAGAATAAAGGTGGTCCGCGAATCGATAAGAAACTTTGTGATGAAACATATTACGTAGTAGATATTTGTTAATAAGTTTTTAGTGTAAAGGTGATTTTACTCTCATATGCCATTATGATTTAGAGCATTTTGCTTGATTTTCCATCGTTCTTTTTTTATCTGATACCTGTTACACTGGAACTTTTACTCGACTGCTCTAGATTAATTAATAATTTTCTAATAATACTGATTGTGAGAGGATTCACCTGCAGTGAAATCTGAATTGGGTCATCCTCAGGAAAACTGAAAAAGAATGTCGTCTCGCTTTTAGAAGACGCGGAAAGGGTTAGTGATTGAAGGAAGGGATGTTTTTTTTGTCGAAAGGCGATCGCCAAAACTATTGCAGCCATTGGCCCGTGATAATCGTATTTAAAAATATCAAATTTTATTTATAATAATAGGAGTCTGTGTATAAATTATTTTACGGTACTTTATCATAAATTTCGCAAATGATACAATTATTAAATTAATTAAGAGGATTTCCCAAACATAGGAGACATGTTTTTTCTTTATTGATCCCATCCTTTTATTATGTGAGTTATCTTACAGGGCAGAATATCGTAATTCATGAGATTTTGAATAAAAAAGATTCTCGTAATAAATTATAATTTTTAAGTAAGAAATTAAATAGTCATGGAATTTTATTGGTCAGAAACATTCAGGGATTTAAAAAAAAAATCTTGCAAAATCAGTGAATTTCTGTAAGAGACAGTTTAAATAACTTTCAAGAATATAATAAATTTGACATTTTTTAATTGTTTTATTGCATTTAGAAAACATTCCATGTTAAAGAATTCTGACCTTTGAATGAGGGAAAATAAAAAATTGGTCTGGGAAATGTTAGGGGTTTCGGAAAAAATTAAGTTTGCGATCACCCTGATATAATATTCTTGTTAATACTTTATATGCCTTGTATTTATATTTTTTTTCAGTAGCTTCGTCTTGACGATTATATTTTTTTAGTTATAAAAATTTTATTATTTGATTCCTAATTCAACAATTTTGTTAAAAGTCATCCTTTTTTTTTTTTGAAAATTCAACAGTCTTGTTACAAATTCCTGTTTTTGGGTTGAAAATTTAACTATTTCGGTAGAAAATTAACTTTTTTGTTGAAAATTCATATTTTGGTGTTGGATATTCAACTGAAATATTTTTTATTTGAATACTCGTTTTTTTTCTAGCTTAAAAATTCATCTCTTTTATGGGAAATTTAATCTTTTTTGGTTGAAAATGTAACTGTTTGGTTAGAAATTAATTTGCTTTGGTTGAAGATTCAATTATTTTGTTTGAAAGTTTTTCTTTCTTTTTTTTGATGAATTAAAATTGTTTTATAGAAAATTGAAATCCTTTTTAGTTGATATATCTACTATGACATTATTCGTTGAGAATTTATCATTTTTGGTTGAAAATTCATCTCTGGTTGAAAATTCGCTTTTTTTCAAATAATTTTTTTAACTAAAAGGTTAACTTTTTCAGTTAAAGATTCTTCGTTTTGTTTGAACATTTATTTTTACTGAAAATGTAACTTCCATTTTTAGTTGAAAATTTATTTTTGTTTCATTAAAAATGCAATTACTTGGGTTTCAACCACTATGTTAAAAGAATTGTATGTCGAATATTTTTTTTAGTGGGAAATTTGTATGTTTTGCTATAAACACTGAAAAATTGAACTTTTGGCTTAAGCGTTCAAAAATTTGGATGAACTTTTGTTACTTTCTCGCCGGCGAAAATTAATTTATTTGGTTGAAAGTTGTATTACTTAGTTGAAAAATAATTTTTTTGGTTGTTGATTCATAATTTTAGTTGAAAATTCGTCTATGGTTGAAAATTTGGCTATTTTATTGAAGATTTGGCATTGAGAAAGCAACTGTTCTTGGTTGAAATTGGGTTTCAACCGCGTTGTTAAACATTTTTTTAAGGTTTAAATATTTTGTTAAAAAAGTGTTTTTTTTTCTTTAAAATTATTTACTACAAATGTAACTTGTCCATTTTTGGTTGAAAATTGATATTTTTTAGTTGAAAATTTGTCAGTTCTGATAGAAAACTAATCATCTTGGGTTGAAATGTTCTCTTTTTTGGTTCAAAATTCAAGTGTTTTCTTGAATATTTAACTGTTTTACAGAAAAATTGACCTTTTATTGAAAGTTCAATCAAATTTCCATGAATTTAAAAAAAAATGTGTTTGCCTGAAAAATCTTTGTTGAAATCCATATTCTTGGTTGGGCAATTAAACTGATTTGTTAAAAACCTTTTTTTTTGACTCATAACTTTTATTCGAAAATTCGTTTTTTTGTTGAAAATCGGTATTTTGGTGAAAAGTTGAACTACTTTGTTAAAAATCATTTTTTTGGTTGCAGATTCGTTATTTTGGTTGAAAATTCATCTCTGGTTCGACATTCGACAATTTTGTTGTAAAAACTTTTTTTTTATTTAATTTTTTACTGAAAATTTCACTTTTGCACTTTAGGTTGAAAAATTGATCCTTTTCAGTTGAAAATTGGTTTGAAAATACATTTTTTTCAGTTCAACTGTCCTCTAAAGAATGCAATTATTTGGTTAAAAATTGAACTATTCTTGGTTGAAGTTTAATTTTTCGTTTAAATTCGAAAATTTGATTTTAAATGAATCTTTCTTAGGTTGAAAATTGAATTTGGTTAAAAATTTAATTATTTTGTAGAAAAAATTGAACTATTTTGTTGAAAATTTAATTATTTTGTTAAAAATACAACTATTTTGTTGAAAATTTATGTATGTATTTTGTTAAAATGCATTTTTTTATCGAAAATTTAATTGAACATTCGTTTGACCATTTGATTTAAATTAAAGTATATCTTTGTTAGGTTGAAAATTGAATTTGGTTAAAAATTCAACTGTTTTGTTGTAAGTTTAATTATTTTGTAGAAAAAATTCAACTATATTGTTAAAAATTTAATTATTTTGTCAAAAATACAACTTTTTTAAAATTTAATTATTTTGCTTAAAATACAACTATTTTGTTGAAAATTCAAGTATTTTTTATCAAAAATTTAATTGAATATATAGAAAATTCATTCTTTTGGATTAAAAATCTGTCTTTGTTGAAAAATCGACTGTCTTAAAAAAGAGGTTCAATTTTTTTCAAAATTTCCATCATTTGGATAAAAATTAACCTTTGGTAGGTTGAAAATTCAACAATATGGTTAAAAATGCAACTATTTTGTTGAAAAATTAAGTATGTGGTTAAAAATTAAACTATTTGTATTAAAAATTCAAGTATTTTGTTAAAACGATTTTTTTTATCGCAAACTTAACTGTTTTGTTGAAAATTCGTCATTATTTGGACAGAAAATTCATCCTTTGGGATTGAAAATCCATCTTTTTTTGTTGAAAATTTAACTATCTTCTAAAAAAAGCAATTTTTGGGTTGAAAATGCAACTGCATTCTTGGTTGAAGTTAATTTTGTTGGAAAATTCAAATATTTGGCTCAAGAGTAGTCTTTGAAGGTTGAAAATTCAACAATTTGGTATAAAATTTAACTATTTTATTGAAAATTTATTTTGTTAAAAATGCAAGTATTTCGTTAAATTAATATATATTTTTTATAAAAAATGTAACTGTTTTGTTGATTGTTCGTCGCTATTTTGACAGAAAATTCATCCTTCGGAATGGAAAATCCATTTTTTTGTTGTTGAAAATTCAACTTTATCTAAAAAAATTCAATTATTTGGTTGGAAATGAACCTTTTCTTGGTTTAAGTTTAACTTTTGTTTCGAAAATTCGACTTAATCTTTGGTAGGTTGAAAATTCAACAATGGTTAAAAATTCAACTATTTTGTTGAAAATTTAATTATTTTGTTGAAAATTTAAGTATGTGGTTAAAAATTAAACTATTTGTATTAAAAATTCAAGTATTTTGTTAAAACGCTATTTTTTATCGAAAACTTATATGTTTCGTTCAAAATTTGTCGTTATTTGGACAAAAAATTCATCCTTTGGGATTGAAAATCCATCTTTTTTTGTTGAAAATTTAACTATCTTCTAAAAAAAGCAATTTTCGGGTTGAAAGTGCAACTGCATTCTTAGTTGAAGTTAATTTTTTTTTAAATTTAAATATTTGGCTCAAGATTAATCTTTGAAGGTTGAAAATTCAACAATTTGATATAAAATTGAACTATTTTATTGAAAATTTAATTATTTTGTTAAAAATTCAAGTATTTCGTTAAATTAATATATCTTTTTTATCGAAAATTTAACTGTTTTGTTGATTATTCGTCGCCTATTTTGACAGAAAATTCATCCTTCGGGATGGAAAATCCATTTTTTTGTTGTTGAAAATTCAACTTTATCTAAAAAATGCAATTATTTGGTTGGAAATGAAACTGTTTTTGGTTTAAGTTTAACTTTTGTTTCTAAAATTCGACTTAATCTTTGGTAGGTTGAAAATTCAACAATTTGGTTCAGAATTGAACTATTTTGTTGAAAAACTAATTATTTTGTTGAAAATTAAACTATTTTGTTGGGAATTAAATTATTTGGTTAAAAATGTATGTATTTTGTTAGAAATTAAACTATTTTGCTGCAAATTTAATTATTTTGTTAAACATTCGCCGCTATTTGGACAGAAAATTCATCCTTTGGGATTGAAAAGCCGACTTTTTTTGTTGAGAATTCAACTGTCTCCTGAAAAAAGGAATTTTTTGGTTGAAAATGCAACTGCGTTCTTGGTTGAAATTTAATTTTTTTTTTTTTGAAAATTCGACCATTTGGTTGAAAATTATTCTTTTTTAAGAAGGAAATTCAACAATTTTGTTAAAAAGGAATCTTTTTCGTCGGAAATTCGTCCTTTTGAATTGAAAATTTGCTGTTTTTTTTTTTATTATTCCGTTTATATGAGATTCTATATGTCAAAAATCTTAAAATTCTGGTCTTTGAATAATAAATGGCCAGGAGGGAAAATGAAAAATTGATCAGGGTAAAGTCAGCTGGAAATTTTGAAAACTATAAGTCTTGCAGCCACCATGAATAATGGAAAAGAAATATTTACATACATATTTATAAAATAAAATGCAAGTGATAGTTTTTGTAATGATCCGGATTAAATAAACATGATGTTTTCTTGTGACTGTTTAAAAAAATCGAAGAACTATCGTCTATCGTCTATAATCTTAAAAAATAAGCTGTCCTCATCCCCTCCATTAAATGGTGCCCCACCACATTTCCAGTGAACTTTGAACACTTGTCGAGTTGTAACATCAGAAGTATATATGTATATAAGATATACCTATATATAGCGAATAAATGTAGAAGGCTCGTCACGATTTCTTTATTAAAATTTTATTTGCACTTTGTTCGTGTTTGTGTTAAGATCATCTCCAAAAATGTCTGTAACAGTTAAAGGTAAGAATATGGAATTTTAATCCAAATTTCGATTGTTTATACGGCTCTGCTTGCTCAGTTTTTTGTCAACTACTGAATGGAAATTTACACGAAAAACTTTGATTTTCAATTAAAAATGATTCTCCATTGAATGGATTTATCATAATTGCAACACGTATTTTATCGGGTTTGCGGAATTTGTGTTTTTTCTGGGGAGAAAATTTATAGGCTAGGTTTTGGAGCTTTCTATTTTTTGCACACGTTTTACAGTTTTTTTAAAGAAAAAACTAGTTTTATCTAGATGATTCGTAACTTCGAAAACAAGCTTTTTTATTAATAGAGTAAAGTTGCATATAAAAGTTCAAGGCTGGTCATCATGAAGCGATAAGTTATATTTTTGAATTGCTCCAAAATTTTCAAAACATTTTAACTGCTTATAAAATAGGATTTAAATTCTTTAAATCATTTTGAGCATTAGTATTATTTATTTAATAAGAGAGTAGTTCAATTAATTTATTGAAATTATATATTATGTATATGTGACTTTATTACTGGACTTTGAATTTTAGTAAATGTAGTGAACGAAAAAGATGTAATAGAACGATACGGAACCAGTAGGAATAAATATATTATTTCAATTTTGATTAATGTGAATCGAAATATTAACATTATACATATTATATAGTTTTAATTCGAGTTTAAAATAATATTTTTTAAATTAGCGAATGCATACTTTTAGATAGATTTTACTCTATATTTCACAAAAATTTCAATAATTTTTAAAATAAACTTATGGATTACTTATCCAAAATTAAATAAAAAAAAAATAGAAAATTCTCTTATAATTGTCAAATTTGATAAGATAATCGTTATGTTCAAACTTTTAGAATAATCTAATTGTTCAATTATTTTAATTTTTGGGAAATCAAATTTGAATAATTTGTCAATGTTTTCCAGTCATTTTACAAAATTTGAATATTCTTTAAAAAATGGATTTTTTCCAATTTTAAGAAGTGAATCACTCAATATATTTATTGAATAATAAATAAATTTACATTTTGAAAGAATTATATTTATCATTTTTTGTTTTTGGATAATCCACTCTAATGCACTTTGAATAATCAGTTGATGGATGAGAATTGCAAATTACTTATTAGTAAAAAAAAGTCATTAGCTTTATCAAAAACCAGATAAAAAATGAATCAATTATAATTATTAATTTTTAAATAGGGGTTCAATGCCCATTTCAGATAAGTTCTCATTGATCATTTTCAAATCTGTGGTAAAAATGTAATTTCTATAAATAAAATATTTAAAAAAAACAGTAAAAAATGATCATGAAAATTAATTAATTACATTTTCTCGAAGGTGTTTTCGTCGTGGGTGCGAAACGCACACCATTTGGAAAAATGGGAGGAATGTTTGTGAACAAAAGTGCAACTGACCTGTCGGTTGTTGCTTCGAAAGCTGCAATTGAAGCTGCTGGAGTTCAACCTGAAAAAATCGACAGCGTGGTTTTTGGCCATGTATTAATGGTAGGTTTTTGAAAATCCTTCTCTAAAAAATAGATATGTCAGGAAAATCTCGAAACCATTGTTGTCGCTTTTCTTTAATGCAGATTGGGTGATTTGAAAAACTCGAAAGAAGGAATGTTGCCAAATTCATACACATAATTAAGAATTCAGCATGGAATTCAGTTTCAGTTGAAGGGCAGTCACAAAGAATGTCACATTTGTGTGCATAATAGAACTGACAATTTAAGATTTAATTATGTACAATTTTATGATTATATTTTCAGTTTAAATAGTTAATTTTCAACCAGTTAGTTCAATTTTCAACCAAACTGACGAATCTTTGATAACAAAAAATAAATTCTCAACAAAAAGTGTAATAGTTGATGTTGCCACTAAAAAATATTTTAATTTTCAATAAAAAATCTCTTAGATCAGGTTAAATTAAACAAAATGTACGAATTTTCAACAAAAGATTTCAATCAAGAAAGATTTTTCAATCAATAAAGAAAAAAACGATTTTTCAACCAACTAAATAAATTTTAAGTTGAAAAATATCAATTTTCTAGTTAAAAAATGAAATGTCTACGTTTTTGTAGAAAAAAAATCATTTTCGACAAAAAATAAAATCGAAATTTGAAGAAAATTTGTTAAATTTTCAACCAAATGAACTTTTAACTGAAATGATGCATCTTGAACCAAGAAAATCATTTTTAACTAAACAGTTGAATTTTCAACCCAGAAGTTCAATTTTCTACTAAAAAGTTAAGTTTTCAACAAAATTGATGAATTTTCAACTAAAAAATATAAATTTTTTAGTTCAAAATAGAATAGTTCAATTTTAAGTTAGGGATATAAGTTTTTAACCAAATAGAACAATATTTCAACCAAACAGGATAATTTTCAAGTAAAAAGATTAAATGTCCATAAAAAATCAAATTCCGACAAAAAATGGAATAGTTAAATTTTTAGCCAAAAAATTCATTGTGAATTAAAAAAAAAGTTTAAGCAAAGAAATGAAATAACAACCAAAAACATCAATTTGGCACCAAAAAAAGACAATTTTTCAACGAAATAGATAAATTTTCAACTAAAAAAAAATAACAAGAAAAAATATAACAGTTTAATTTTAAGTTAATCAAAAATACGTTTTTTACCAAATAAAATAAATTTTCAACCAAAACGATTAAATTTTTAGCAAAAAAACTCAGACGCAAAATGGAATAGTTAAATTTTTAGGTAAGAAATTATTTTTTAATCAAAAAAATTAAGCTTAACCAAAGAAATGAACTTTCAACCAAAAAGATTGATTTTCTACAAAAATAGAATATTTTTTAACAAAAAAAAGCATAAACTTCCATTATATTTTAATTTTTAATGGAATTTTTTACCTTATAGTTGAATTTTCAACTAAAAAGTTGAATTAGTCACCAAGAAGATTAATTTTCTACCACAAAAGACAAAGTTTCAACATATCACAAAATTTTTTAACAAAATAGTTGAATTTCCAACTGAAGAAGATGTTATTTTCATTTATTGTAAAAATATCACTCTGACTGTTATTTGCAATAAAGTCATTTGTGGTAATGTCAAATATAAATAGAAATACTGTTTTATGCGACTGTCTTGATTAAATAAAATGTTGCATTACAGATCTTGAATTTTTTCAGTTTCATCATGAACATAAATGTCACATTTTTTACTCTAGAACTTTAAAAATAAAATTTGGATATAAAAACTAAATAATTGAATACGTTTATGGGACGAATATGTCCTGAAAATGCGGTAAGTCGAGTCTTATAGAAAATTCGAATCAAATTTAGATAGTCGAGTTTAATTCTATTTTGATGAATAGTTCATCTGGAAATACTTTAAAAAGGTATTTTTTAAATGTTTTTTAAATATTAAAAAATAAATAAAAGTACGATATGAGATAATTCCACATATTTCTTGTCATATTTTGTTAATGAAAAAAATAATCTGCTGATTTTTAAGAATTTTAATTAAATAAAAAAACTGTGTCATTCATATCGAATTTACTGCAATTTTCTCGCTATAATTAAGAAAATTTTGTAAATTATATACAGCATTTTCAAATCATGTAAGATTCTCTGTAAAATCCATAACAAATTTTGGAAAATTAACCGAGTTCTTTTCTAAAGAAAGGGTAATTATTGCGCGCATAGCGCGCACAATGCTCTAGTACTTTGAAAAATTAATATCTTATTATCTGAATGACGCAAATTAACTTTTATGTATTATTTTTCTAGAATTCTTCAGCCGATGGAGCCTTTTTACCTCGTCATGTACTTTTGAAATGTGGAATTCCGCTAGATAGACCAGCTCTTGGAGTTAACCGACTCTGTGGATCTGGATTTCAATCTATAGTTAGCGGACTTCAGGTATCAATTTTAGTCTCGAATATATATTCACGAATATTTAGATACAGTTCATAGTTAAGTTTATTCTTTAGATTTTTTGTCTTCTCTAATTCTTCTTCTGTTCTTTAATTCTTTATTCTTCAGTGTTTATTCTTTTTTTATTCTTCAGGAGCCATTAAAAAACTACGTCACGCTATTTTGAAAACTTTATCCACCCTTCTAAATAAAAATTCCCCCCTTTAAGTCAAAATTTGAAACCTTATAGTTAATTGTTTGACAAGGTAGTTGAATTTTTCACTAGAATGATGAATCGTCACGAAAAAAAAATAATTTTTAACAAAAAAGTTCAACATTCAATCAAGTAGGTACTTTTTTAATAAAAAAAGATTAATTCTCAACGAGAAATGTAATAGTTAATATTTAACCGTAAAAAGATTAATTTAAAACAAAAAAATGTAGTAGTTGATATTTCAACCAAAAAATATTTTTATTCTAAATCAAAAACAGTTGAATTCAACCAAAAAGAATTTTTAACAAAATAGTTCAATTCTCCACCAAAGCAGATTAATTTTAACGAAAAAGTAGCATTTTTAACCAAAAGAAATAAAATTTCAAACCCAAAAGATGAATTTTCAACCAAATAGTTGAATCCTTAACCAAAAAAGATTCTTCAACCTAACAGTTCCATTTTTAACCAAAAAGGATCAAATTTCCACCAGAAGACATGGATTTGAAACTAAAAAAAAATTGTCATTCTACAGAGAAAAGGTCAGCCAAATTATTTAATTTTCAAGTCAAAGACGTGAATTTTCTGTAAAACAGTTCAATTTTCTACTTAAATAATAGAATTTATAACCCAAAAAGATGAATTTTTAGCAAAACAGTTGAATTTGAAACTAAAAAGATCAATTTTTAACAAAAAATGGAACAGTTAAATTTTTAGTTCAAAATCTTAATCTTTAACAAAAAAATAGTTTAATTTTCCACTAAAGAAATGAATTTTCAACTAATAAAATGAATTTTTAACAATGTAGATAACTTTTAACCAAGTAGTTGAATTTGAAATTTAAAACGATACATTTTTAACCAAAAATAAAATAGTTAAATTTTCAGTCAGTAAAATTGATTTTCAACCAAAGATATTGCATTTCCAACCAATAAAATGAAGTTTTAACAAAATATTTCAACTTTCAAATAAGTTATTAAATTTTCGATCAAGACAAATTATTTTCAAACAAAAAAACAAATTTTCAACAAAATAGTTTTTCAACAATTTAGTTTTTTTTTTTATCAAAAAAACAAATTTTCAACAAAATAGTTAATTCTTCAACCAATAAAATGAATGTTTAAGACAAACAAAAAAGATTTTTCAAAGAAAAACTTAATAGTTGAGTTTTTATCTAAAAACGATCAATTTTCAGCCGAAGAAAAATTAGTTAAATTTTCAGTTAAAAAAATGAGTTTTCAACTAAAAAAAAAATGTTGCAACAAAATAGTTTAGTTTTCAATGAAATAGTAGAATTTTGAACCAAAAGAGATTAATTCTGAATAATTCTGAATCAAAAATATAATAGTTAGATTTTTCAATTAAAAAAGATTAACTTTCAATGCAAAATATTTGGATTTTCTTATTGGGTTCTAATAATTCAGATCGCATGAGGAAAATGAGAAGTTTCTTGAAAAGAGGGGACAAGAGAGGAGTAATTTAAAAAAAGACAGAGAAAAAGAGGGAAAGGGCGTGAAGTCTGTATTTAGATGCTTTACTTGTAAAATTAAATGATTTTTTTTTTCATTTTTGCAAGGAGTTCAAAAAATTGTTATTCACATTCAGATTTTCCCCTCCCGCCCCCTGGTAGTGTGACGTAGTTTTTCTCGAACCCTCAATTATTCTTGAATTATTTCGTTTTTTAAATTCTTTATTCAATAAAAATTATTTATTCTCCTTTAATTCTTTAGTTTATTCCTAGTTCTTCGTTTTCTTCTTCTACAAATAAAATAACTTACTGAACAATTATTTTCTGTTTTTCAGAGTATTTTGGTGGGAGAGTCTAAAATAGTTTTAACAGGAGGAACGGATAACATGAGTCAAACTCCTTTTGTTGTAAGGAATGTGAGATTCGGTACAGCTTTAGGCCAGAAGTACGAATTTGAAGATGCTCTTTGGCTAGGACTTATCGACTCCTATTGTAGTTTACCTATGGGAGTCACAGCAGAAAAACTCGGTGCAAAATACGGAGTAACAAGGGATGAAGTAGATCAGTTCTCGCTCAGAAGTCAGCAGCTCTGGCAAGCTGGTAAGACTTATTTTTTCGTATTAAAATTAAAACAAAACTAGAAACAGGGTGTCTACCTGACCGAGAAACCCGAAAAAGGCTGTGAATTTTGTTCATTGGAAAAGAGCCGGGAATTTGATAAATTAAAATGGATTTTTCATTCCGATGTACAATGAAATTAGTATTTATCTGCGGCTGTAAATATATATTTTGTTTAATCAAAGAGAGAAAGATTTACGTTTCCAAATAAAAAATTATAATCATAATTTGGAAGAGGGATTTTTTGAAATGAATGGTAATTTTGACTTGGTTCAGGGAATATTCCAAAAGAATTATAATTTTAAGTTATACCTGACATTAAAAAAGAAGTAAAATGACGTATAATTCTGGCTTGGAACAGTTAATTTTCGAGAGAAATAATAATTTTGAGTTGGGACAGGAAAGTCCAGAAGAAATTATACCTAATTCTGAATTGGATTAGAGAGTTCTCGAAAAAAAATTATTATTCAGTTCTCGAGTAATGAATTTTCCAAAAGAATTATAATTCTGACTTGAAAGTGGAAATTTTCGAGAAAAATTATAATTCTGACTTCGGTCAGTGTCAGAATTCCTTGTTAGAGATCTGAATTATATATATGTAATTGCTTAGAAAATCTGGAATCGGAAGGGACTTTTTTCGAAAGTGTCCTTATTTTTTATTTAATTGCAATATAAAATTGAATAAGAATGATTCTTCATTTGCAAAAGTAGCTTTATATTATTGTATTTAACCATTTTGTTGAAAAATTGTTTTTTTTTTTAATTAATTTTTTTAACAGAAAATTTAACTTTTCTATTTGTTGTTGAAAATTCGAGTATTTAGATGAAAATTCATGTATTTTGTTGATAAGTCTTCTTTTTGGTTGAATCCAACTTTTCTGACTAAAAATTTAAATCTTGTTTTGTTGAAATATCAACTACTACATTTTGCGTTTAGAAATCATCTTTTTTGTAATGAAAATTCAATTACTTGGTTGAAAGTTAAACTCTTTGTTAAGAATTAATTTTTTTGGTTGAAGATTCACCATTTTAAATGAAAATTCATGTCGTTGGTTCAAAAATGAACTATTTTGTTCATAATTCATTTTTTCTTTTGCTGAAAATTAATTTGTTTTAAATTGAAAATGTAACTATTCCAGTTGAATATTCCATCATTTCAATTAAAAATTCATTTAATTGCTTGAACATTAATTTTTTAAGTAAAAATTTAACTATTCAATTTTTAGTTGAAAAATTATATTTTTTAGTTGAAAAATCGTGTTTTTTGTAGAAATTAATCTTCTTGGTAAAAAATTTAACTTTTTGGTTGAAAATTCAATTACTCCAGTTAAAGATTCATCATTTTAGTTAGTAAATCATCTTTTTGGTTTAAAATTCAACTATTCCAGTTAAAAATTTATCATTTTAGTTGAAAAATTCATCACTTGGTTTGAAAATGTAACTATTTTTTAGTAAATTAGCTGTTTTTTTTGTTTGAAAATTAATTTGTTATTGTTGAAATTGTACCTATTCCAATTGATTATTCCATCATTTTAATTGAAAATTCATAACTTTGGGTGAACTTTAATTTTTTCAACTGAAACTTTAACCACTCAATTTTTGGTTGACTATCTTTTTTAATTTAAAATTCATGAATTTTGTTTTAAATTCGTATTTTTTTGATAGAAATTAATCTTCTTCGTTGAAAATCCAATTATTCTAGTAAAAGATTCATCATTTTGGTTGGAAATTAATTTTTTTCACTGAAATTTAACTAATTCATTTTTGGTTAAAAATTTATCTTTTTTACTTGAAAATTCAATCATTTGGTTGAAAATTTGTCCTTTTTATTTAAAAATTCAACTGTTTTGTTGAAAATTCAAATATTTTGAGGAAAAATATTTTTTGGTAGAAAATTCAACTATTTGGTTAAAAATTCGTCTACTGGTATGTTGTTGAAAATGCACTATTTTTATTTGAAAAGTTAGGAATTTAAAGAGTTTTATATTGAATTTATTATAGTACACATTAATGTTACCTGAATATGCACTGAATTTTAAGTATAAGAAGATAAAATATAAAATTGAATTATTATTCGAATTCATGAACTTGAGAGACAAATTCAAGAATTGATTAATTGTGTTTTCAGTATTATTATTATTGTAATATGATTTGTCAAAGCTTTGTGAATTAAACATAATAATTGCATTTTTAGAAACTGAAAAAATCATTAATCATAATAAACCCGCGAAACTATACATATTACGAGTGGATTGTTTTAAAAATGCGAAATATTTGAATGGCTCCGTACTATGAAAAATTATACATGAAAAAAGCTTTAAGTCAGAATTATAATTTTTACTTGGAACCGTGCATTTTCCAAAATAACCACAATTTTGACTTGGAACGAGGAATTTTCGAATAGGATTATGATTATGATTTGTAACATGAAATGTTCAAAAAGAACTTTAATTCTGACATGAAATGGAAAATTTTTCAAAAGAATTAAAATTCTGAGTTAGGACATGGAAATACCAAAAAGAAGTATAATTCGCCGACCGGGAAAATGAAAAATTGACCGGGAAATCACCGAGAATTTAAAATTTATGTGTCCGGTAGACATTCTGTAGAAATTTAATCTAAATTTTTATTAGTATACCATCAACAAAATCTAAATTAATATTATTGCAGCAAATGAGGCCGGACGATTTAAAGCCGAGATGGCTCCAGCAACTGTGAAAACAAGAAAGGGAGAAGTTACTGTAGACGTGGACGAACATCCTCGTCCACAAACTAAAATTGAAGATGTCAAAAAACTGAAATCTATCTTCCAAAAAGACGGCTTAGTCACTGCTGGTTCAGCTTCGGTAAGTTCAGACGAAAATTCCAAATGACTGATGAAACTAATGAACATAGACATTTTTATTATTATTTTAAATAATATATTTTTTCAGGGAGTTTGTGATGGAGCCGGAGCAGTAATTCTCGCCAGCGAGGAGGCTGTGAAATCCGAAGGACTTACGCCCTTGGCTCGTATCGTAGGATATTCTGTGGTTGGTGTTGAACCAAGCATTATGGGAATTGGACCAGCCCCTGCGATTAAAAATTTGTTGAAGATCACTGGAAAGACTTTGAACGACATCGAGCTCATAGAAGTAATTTTTTTTTTTTAATTTTAAATCGAACTTCCAGGTCGTTTTTCAAATTTGATTAAGATTTCCAACTGTTAATGTTGTAATTATTTTTTTAAATAGATCAACGAAGCTTTCGGAGCCCAAACCTTGGCTTGTGCTAAAGATTTGCAGTTGGATATGAACAAATTGAACGTAGATGGTGGTGCGATTGCCATTGGACATCCTCTCGCTGCTTCAGGTTCAAGAATCACAGCACACATTGTTCACGAGCTCAGGTAATTTATTATTGATTAAATACAGGGTTGCTACAGAACCTGGAATAATCCTGGAATTTCGAAAAAGAGCCTGGACATTTTTATTGCCATTTATTTTTAAAGTTTTAATCATTATTTTAGTATTTTTCTTTTTTTTTTACAAATTCAGATTGATAAGAATTGATTAATCATTTTTTAGTAGTTTGTTTAGAATGGAGTATAGTTAAAAAGCCTATTAAAATTCGCATTAATCAATAATGTTCTGTACATTATCGGCAAAAATGATCTACATGCCTATTTTTTAAGCTGTTGCTAAAGTGCCTCATTTCTTATAATAATGACATGATTTTTTTTCTTATAATAGCATTAAGGTTAATAACATTCTGGATCTAATAATACCAAATTGAAGGCAAAATGTTGATTTGATAAAAAGATATATATTGAAAAAAGAGTCAAATTTTGATATTTTTGAAAAAGTGGAATAACTCTAGAAATAATCAGCACCAAGTTTGGCCCTAAGGCAGAATCTAGGGACAAAATTCTAAAAATATCTTATGATTTAGTAAAATACTGTGGAGGCTAACCTTTAAAATGAACCCAAGAAATTTAAAAATGCTAATTATTTCGAGAGTTATTCCAATTTTTCCAAAACATCTCAATTTGACGTTCTTTGAACAATCTTTTTATAAAATTTACGTTCATCTTCAACTTGGGCTTATTAGACTTAGAATTTTATTTTCTTTGGCGCTATTATAAGGACAAAAAAAGGCGGAAACAGGTGAAAGTTTTGTTGCAAACAATATAATTATATAAAATTGATTTAAGTTAAAATTTTGAATCGAATTTTTTAAAAAGTTGTGCTGGTTATATTCAAAAGTTGACCTGGAAAACTTGAACAAGTCCTGGAATTTTGAAATCCGACTTTTTATTATATTAGTCGTGCCTTATTTCGATCGCCTAATTATCAAATCAAAATATATGCTTCAATTTAAAGTACTATAAACAGTAATCTGTAACTTTAATTTAAATATAAGATTTTATCCCAGCATAATTTAGCCAACTTGTTTAGTTTTGAATGTTTATAGTTTAAAATCATAAAATTTTGAACAAATTTTTGAAAATTTGCGATTTAAGATCCTTCAATTTTTAATGTGTACAATTTAAAATGATATGGTTCAATTTTTAATATGTACAATTGAAAACTCTTAAATTTTCAAAATATATAAATAGAAATTCTTAAATTTTAATAATTTTGGAAATCAAAAGTCAAATATTCAATTCTAAATCTTCCAAATTGATGAAATTCCGAATTTGAATTGTAAAAATTACAGCTTTTTAAATTGTGAAACCTAAAACAGCATAATTTTTTTATGTAAATTTAAAAACATAAAAAATCTTCAATTTTTAGAATATGTAAATGTAAATTCTTAAATTTTGAGGATTTTGAAGATCAACAGTCAAGTTCTCAGTTCTAAATCTTACAAATTAAGGAAATTTCAAAAGTGAATCATCAAAAGTACAGAATTTTCAACTGTAAATTTAAAGAATTAATCTTTCTTTAATTTTAAAAGACTCGCAATTCAAATTTCTGCAATTTTGAAGAGTTAAATAAAGTTGAAAATTCTTGAAATTTCAAAATGTGAAATTAAAAATTATTCGGTTTTCAAGATTTTAATTTTAAAGGTATTTAATGTGGAAAAAAATGAATAATAGTTCAGTTTTTAAGATTAACAATGGAAAATTCTTCAATTTTGTCGATGCGCAATTTAAAATTCTTAAATTTTGAAGAGTATAATTAAAAACTCTTTAATTTCAAAAATGTATAAATCAAAGTTCTTAAATGTTGATGATTTTGGAAATCAGGTCAAGTTCTCAATTCTAATTTTTTAAATTTTAGCACAATTTTTTAAACTCTTCAATTTTAAAAATGTATAAATAAAAATTCTTACATTTGGATGATTTTGAAGATCAAAAGTCAAGTTTTCAATTCTAAATCTTGCGGATTTAAGAAATTTCTGAAGTAAATCATAAAGAGTGCGGAATTTTTAATTGTAAATAAAAAAAAATTATTTAAAGAGATTTACAATTGAAAGTTCTGCAATTTTCAGAGTTACAATTGCAAAATCTTGGAATTTTTAAAATGTAGAATTACAAATCATTAAATTTTCAAGATTTATATTTTAAAGTTATGTAATTTGGAAAATATTTCGGTAATAGGTCAATTTTGAAGATTAACCATGGAAAATTATTCAATTTAACGATTTGCAATTTAAAATTCTTCAATTTTGAATATTATAATTAAAATCTCTTCAATTTCAAAGATGTGTAAATCAAAATTCTTAAATTTTGGTCATTTTGATGGTTTTGGAAATTAAAAGTCAAGTTTTCATTTCTAAATCTTCCAAATTGAAGAAATTTTAAACTTTAAAGCATGAAAGTCAAAAATTTTTTAAATATAAAACTTAAAACTTCTATCATTTTTAATTGTCAATCGTCGAAATTGAAAAATCTGCCACGTTAACTATTTACAATTCATAATTCTATAATTTTGAAGATTTACAATTGAAAACTCTTCAATTTTGAAAATGTATCAATAAAAATTCTTAAATTTTTATATTTTGGAAATTAAAAGTCAACTCTTCAATTCTAAATCATCCTAATGTATACAGTTTCTAAGGTAAATCATCAAAATTACATAAATTTTAATTGTAAATTTTTAATATTAAAATCTCTTGTATTTTCTAAATGTATAAATAACAATTCTTAAATTTTGATGATTTTCAAGATCAAAAGTCAAGTTTTCAATTCTAAATCTTCCAAACTGAAGAAATTCCGAAAGTAAATCTTAAAAATTGCAGAATTTTTAATTGTAAATTTTCAAAATCAAATTCTTTGAAAAATTAAAAGTTTTGGAAATTAAAACTTATGTTTTCAATTTCAAATCTTCCAAATTGAAGAAATTTCAAATGTATGTAAAGCATAACAATTACCGAATTTTGTATTGTAAAACTTAAAACTTGTAAAACTTTTAAGTGCAAATTGTCAAAATTAAAAAAGTCTTTACTTCTAAAGATTTACCTACAATTCAAAATTCTGCAATTTTAGAGTTTTAATTGCAAATTCTTGAATTTTCTAAACATAGATTTACAAATTATTAAATTTTCAAGATTTATATTTTAAAGGTATGTAAATTGAAAAAAAAATTTGGAATAGTTAAATTTTCAAAATTAACCATGGAAAATTCCTCAATTTTAACGATTTGCAATTTAAAATTCTTCAATTTTGAAAATTGTTAATTGAAATTTCTTTAATTTCAAAGATTTTAAAATAAAAAATCTTAAATATTTATCATGACTTTGGATACCAAAGTAATTTTTTCAATTATAAATTTTCCAAATTGAAGTTGTTTTGAAAGCTTTGAAATGCAATTTGAAAGTTTTTTTGGGAATAATTCAATTTTTAAGATTTAAAATATAATATTCTTCAATTTTAACGATTTGCAAATTAAAATTCTTGTATTTTAAATATTTTCATTTGAAGACTCTTCAATACTTAATGTGTATAATAGAAAATTATGTAATTGAATATTTAAAATTGAAATTTATTCAATTGTATATATTTGCAATTGCAAATTCCTCAATTGTGAACTGCAAAAAACATTTTTAATGTAATTAAATTTAAACAAATGTAAATGTAAAAAAATATTGAATCTATTTTTGGCAATTCCTTTAGTGATGACATTAAGTTTTCCTGTTTAACGTAAATCCATGCTTTTTCAGGAGGAGGAAAGCTAAGTTTGGTATTGGCTCAGCGTGCATTGGAGGAGGTCAAGGAATTGCAGTTATGGTTGAGGCTCTTTAAAGATTGAATCAAAGTTCCTCTAAAGGGACCACCTTTCATCATCTTCAAAAAATCTCAAAACTTACTATGAAAGTATGAGTTTTTACTGCAATTTTCTGAAGTCGGAAGAGGTTTGAAGCAATCATTGTTTTCTCAAAATTTAGTTTAAATGCTGTATTATTCCTCTTGTAAAGAGATTGATAAAATAGCCGCTGTTAACTTTATTGTACAACTATAAAAATGTATAAATATTTTTGTATGTTTCTATATTCTAAATACACTTCAACAATTATTTGAAACTTGTGATTCCATTTTTTTTTGGGTATGGGACTTCTCTTGTTCGATAAGGGCTGAAAAAAGCACTAAAAACATTTTTAAATAATTTATTAAGCAAAATAGAAAATACAATATTATACAATTTGCAATCTTATCTAAATAAGTAGTGTAACGATACATCTCGAAAATCACACTATCATTGTTGTTGAAAATCTGATTGGCTTTTCATTACTTGAAATTGATTTATACCTTAAATTTGAAAATTAAATCTACAAATAATCCCTTTCATTAAGAAAAATCGCAGAAAACCTTGTACGAATTGAGAAACGTTTATGCTTTTTAATACTATTGCGCTGTTTAATTGAAACCTAAACATACTTTAATATATTATTCCAAATATTATATATGTTTCATGATAGTCCTTTTCGCTGGAAATTAATATTTAAAACATAATTTTAATATAAAATCATGAAATTTCAAAGAAGACTGAAAATGTCCAAAATTGTAGGTTACACTTTTTGAACAGTTTTAGGTTATATTAATGTTTTTCAGGAAATCGGTAATTTTAAACAAAATTCATTAGATTTTTAAGGTTCATATATTTTAAACAATTTTAGGCTACGTTAGCGTTTCACACAAAAAATTAATATTTCGAAGCAAAAATAATTATAATATGAACGAGATTTATGTTTTAAAATTTGTTGTTTTTCGTTAGAAGTTTGTATTTTTAAACAAAAATCATTATATTTCGACAAGATTTGTAATTTTTAAATAGTTTCAGTTAATATTACCGTTTTTCACAGGACATCGGTTATTTTGGACAAAAAAGTTTAGGATATGTTAGTTTTTACACAAAAAAATGGTATTTTAAAACCAAAATCATCATAGTCCATACAAGATTTAGAATTTTTTTAAATGTTGAGGATATCTAAACGTTTTTACAGGGAATTGGATATTTTGAACACAAATCTTCGATTTTGAAGAAGATTTATAATTTTGAACAATTTTCTTGTCATGAAATGTTAGTGTTTTTCGTCAGAAATTATTGGTACTTTTAAAAGAAAATTATTATATTTCTAAAATTGGTATTTTCAAATAAAAAACAATTACATTTAAATTCAATAATTTTTTTAATAATAAAATTTACAAGCTTTTTGTTTTTTACAATTGTTAGTATTTTTCTTCGGAAATTGAAATTTGTATTAAAAAACGCTACGTTTATCATCATATCATAATTTGAACAAGATTTAGATTTAAAAAATTTCGAATTATGCTAAGGTTTTTTTCGGAAATTGGTATTGTTAATCAAAAAAATTATATTTTAAAGAAGATTCACAACTTTTTAAACAAATTTAGGCTATGTTAATATTTTTAACTAAAAATCGATCATTTTAAACAAAAAAACATTAAGTTTAAAAGAATATTTACAATTCTAAACAATTTTTGGTTACGTTATGTTAGTGTTTTACGTCTGAAATTGTTATTGTTAATGAAATACCACTAGATTTCAAATAATATTTACAATATTTGAACAATAATAGGGTTTTAAATTATTTTTCTTCTGAAACTAGTATTTCTGAACAAAAATGCAAAGATTTGATTGTCTGCATATCGTAGAAAAATTATGTTTTAATTCTGAAATTAAGACATTAATTTCCATCAATTAACAAAAAGATTGTCCTTGCTCTTCTCTTATTTTAAATAATAGCTACTATGAAATAAAAATTTTTTGTAAGCGTGAGACAAAAAAAAATCACGCGTCTAGCGCGCGTGTTTGTTTTCTAGTTATTGTGAAGAATGGTTTTTCAAATTATCAAATATTTTTGAACGATATCTGAAAATGTTTATCTGATCTAATCTTGCAGAATAGCTTCAGATAAATAGTGAATGCAATTTATAATAGTCAAACTCGTCAGAATCTTCGAAATCTTTAATAATTATATCCTCAAAAAATTGTACGAGCATTTGAAAGTCCAAATTTTCTAACACCAAAGTGTGTTCCAATCCTAGCAACGGATTGTAAATCACAAATCTTCGAAATTCTTTCTTTTCATGGACGTAGTAACTAACAGCGTAGAATATTAATTGCAAAAAAGTTTCCCTTCTAATCGTGGGAAATTTCGAAACTTTGAAATCTATAATTGTGTCCTCAATCACCATATCTGCATCTGCTGCAAAATAAACTGTACCCAATTCAGGATTTAGGTCCGCCTTTTTAATATCAGGTACTGTGGACAAGTAGGACAAGATGTTTTTCAAATTTTCCAAATTGATAAATTCTGGGGTGAAGGCTACCCCCTCTTCTCCAAACGTCATCAAGTGCAATAAAGAAACCCCAAAAATATTAGGCAAAATGTCCAAAACTTGATTTTTTTTATCCATAAATATTTTGTAATCCTTTGAAAATTTTTCAAATATTTTACCTTCAGGCAACAACTCAATCATTTTACTTGCCCTAGAATCAAATGCTTCTTGGTCTTGCAAATTGAAGACATGTTTTCGAATTAAATAATCATAAAAAACTCCATTTTGAGAATAGAGTTTGTTTTTGATGATGAAGTCTGTATAAAAACTTGACTCGTGGACCTGTTTCGTATGAATTATGCTATACCCTCTGAAGCAATTGTATAATCTTATATAATGATAGGGTTGTAATTGTTTCAATAATCCAGTGACGCAGTCATAAGGAAGTCTCATTTCTTCCATTTTTTCTCTGGATAAATTGACATCGTCAACAAATTTTTTATCGATGTAAGCTTTATACTCTGGATATTCTGGGTCATTCCTTAAAATGTTCAGACAATAATTTGGATCTATTTCACAAACTTCACTCAGAGTTCTTCTTGTGTATTTTCCAAAGGGAATATAACTCCTGCCCCAATTTTCTATGTCTTCCATTTTTAATAGATTCAAACTTTTAATATGTTGGTAAAGGTTGTTATTTCAATCTTTTTGGAAGACCCGATCGATAATTTAATTATCGAAACCTGTGGATTAAAATTTATGTTAATGTAGTAATTTATATTCAATTTTTAAGTTATAACAGCGCTTATTGGATGTTTCTTATTTTGATTGTCTGATTATCAATTTAAAAGAAATGCTTCCATTTAAAGTACTATAAAGTATAATTAATAATTATAGATTAAAATAAATATAATAGATATATCGGCTTGCGTCCAATTTTAATTCAATTTTAATTTTAATCGGCTTTCAGTAATCTGTCAATTTTACTTAAATATAAGACATTATCTCAGCAGGAATTAGAAGCAAAGAAAAAAATTAATAAGATAATTTGGGATTTTATCTCGTAATAAGATTTTTTTTTTCGACATTGATCCATTTTGCAGATTTTTACAATAAAAAATTTGTCATTTTATTTAATTTAGAATCAAAAGTCAAGTTTTCAATGATAAATCTTCTAAATTGCAGAAGTTTCTGATGAAAATCATTGAAATTACAGAACTTCTCATTGTAAAACTCAAAACTTCTCATTGTAAAACTCAAAACTTCTCATTGTAAAACTCAAAACTTGCATTATTTCAATTTTTAATTTTCAAAATTAAAAACTCTTTAATTTGGATGGTTTTGAAGTTGAGAAGTCAAGTTTTTAATTTTACATCTTTTGAATCGAAGAAATTTCCAACGTTATTGATCAAAGTTACAGCATTTTTAATTTGAAAACAAGGGAAAACTTCAATTTTAATGATGTATAAATCAAAATTCTTAAATTTGGATTATTTTGAAGATAAAGTCAAGTTTTCAATTCTATATCTTCCAAACTTAAGAAATTTCAAATGTAAATCATCAAATTTTCAATTGTAAAACTTAAAACTTGCATAATTTTAATTTAAAAATTTCAAAATTACAAGTTCTTCTATTTTAAATATTTACAATTCAAACTTCAGAATTTTTAAGAATTACAATTAAAAACTCTTCAAATTCAAAGCTTCGTAGATAAAATTTCTTAAATTTGGATGGTTTTGAAGATAAGAAGTCAAGTTTTTAATTTTACATCTTTCGAATCGAAGAAATTCAACGTTAATGATCAAAATTACAGCATTTTTAATTTACAAACTTAATACCTGCATAATTTTTAGTTGTGAATATTCAAAATTAATAAGTCTTCAATTGTAAAGATTTACAATTCAAAGTTCTACAATTTTGAAGAACTGCGATGAAAAATTATTTAATTTTAAAGATGTATAAATCAAAATTCTTAAATGAATGTATTTTTTTATTGCGGTATATTTTTTTATATATTTTCAAATAAATAAATATATTTGAAATATATATATATATATATATATATATTAAATTTAAATAAATTCTTTAATTTGGATGGTTTTGAAGATAAAGTCAAGTTATCTTCCAAACCGAAGAAATTTCACATGTAAATCATCAAATGTACACAATTTAAAATTGTAAACCTAAAACTTGCATATTTTTTTATTCTAAATTTTCAAAATTAATAAGTTTTCGATTCTAAAGAATTACAATTTAAAGTTCTACAATGTTGAAAACTTGGAATCTTTTAAAATATCCTAGAATATTTTTAAAACTTTGATATATCCCATTAAATTACTGAAAACTCTATTTAAAATATCCTAATATGTTTCAAATACTGTCAAATCTTTTGAAATCCCTTGACATTTTTTAAAGCTCTTTAAAATTCCTTGGAATCTTTTAAAATACCTTAAAATATTTCAAATCATTCGAAATATCGTCAAATTATTGAAATCAACTGAAAATTCATTCGAATTTTCTTAAATATCCTAAAATCTTTAAAATTATTGAATGTTTTTGAAAATACCTTGAAATATTTGAAAATCTTCGACATGCGACGAAATCCCTCAATTTTTGCGAATAAATTATGTGAAATCCAATAAAATATTATAACATCCCGTAAAATTACATGTATTTTGATATGTCCTGAATTTCTGGAAAATTGATTATTATAATATTTCAAATAATTGAAATCCTCGGAAACCTTATAGAATTCGAACTGTTTAAAATAGCCTAAAACCTTATAGGCCCTACTAAATAGTTCCATATCTTCCAAAATTCTAGGCAATTATTTAAACACTCATGACAATGGTTTGAAATCAGTTAAAATCATTTAAATCCTTGGAAATACCGTACATTTTTTTAAATCTCTTGAGAATGCCTTTTAAATCTCTTGGAAATTCCTTGGAATTTTTGAAAATATCAACAACAAAAATTTTAATCTACGAAATTCTACGAAATCCCTTAACTGTTGTGAATAAATTCTTTGAAATATATTAAAAAATTAAAAAATTATGATATTTCCGAAAATGATGGATACATTTGTTAAAATACCTTGAGAGGTTTTAAAGTCCCTCAAAACTTTTAATTTTAAAGGCTTACAACAATTTTCAAGAGTTACAATTAAAAACACTTTAATTTTCGAAATTTATAAGTTTTCATAAATTTTTATGATTCTGAAGATCAAGTCAGGTTTTCAATTCTAAATCTATCAAATGGAACAAATTTCACATGCAAAACATCATATTTACATTATTTTTCAATTGCAAAACCTAAAAATTACATAATTTTTTTGTTGTAAATTTTCAAAACCATGAATTCTTCAATTTTCAAGGTGTATAAATAAAGTTAAGTTTCCAATTCGAAATGTTAAAAATTAAGGGAATTCTAAATGTTCCAAATTAAAGGAATTTTGAATGTAAAGCATCAAAATGACAGCATTTCAAAATTAAAAACTTAAAACTTGCATAATTTTTAATTGTAAATTTTTTAAATTGCAAAATCTTCAACTTAAAGATTCACAAATATTGAAGTTCTACAATTTTGTAAAGTTGAAAATGAAAACTCTTCAATTTTGAAGATGTTTGAATAAAAATACTTAAATTTTGATAATATTGAAAATTAAAAATCAAGTTTTTATTTGTAAATCTTCCAAATTGAAGAAATTTTGAATGTAAATCATCAAAATGACAGCATTTTAAAATTAAAAACTTAAAACTTGCATAATTTTTAATTGTAAATTTTTTTAATTGCAAAATCTTCAACTTTAAAGATTCAGAAAATATTGAAGTTCTACAATTTTGAAAAGTTGAAAATGAAAACTCTTCAATTTTAAAGATGTTTGAATAAAAATACTTAAATTTTGATAATATTGAAAATTAAAAATCAAGTTTTTATTTGTAAATCTTCCAAATTGAAGATATTTCGCATGTAAATCATCAAACTTACAGAATTTGGAATTGTAAAACTTAAAACTTGCATAATTCTTACATGTAAATTAAAAAATTAAAAACCCTTCAATTTTAAAGATTTTCTGTTGAAATTTCTACAATTTTGAAGAGATACAATGTACAATTTTTAATTTTTGAAAGTATAGAATTAAAATATTTCCAAGATTTATAGAGTTAGAGTTCAAGTTTGAAGATTTATTAAATTATTAATATAATTCTTAAATTTAGAGACTTACAATTTAAAATTCTTCAAATTTTAAATCAAAGAATTACAAACTTTAATTTTAAAGGTATGTAATTTTGAACTTTTTTAAAATACAATTTTGAAGACATAGAATTGAAAATTCTTCAATTTTAACGATTTGCAATTGAAGGCTCTTCAATATTTGAGATGCACAACAGAAAACTTTTGAATGCTTTTTTTTGGTACAGTTCATTTTTTGAAAATTAAAAATAGAAAATTATTAAATTTTGAAGATATAAAATGGAAATTTATTCAATGTTATAGATTACCAATAAAAAATTCTTTTATTTTGTGTATTTGCAATTGAAGACTATTCAATATTTAATGAGCATAATAGAAAATGATTAGATTTTTTTTATTTTGAATTCAAGGTTACCTTTTAAAAACTTCAACACTTTTTCAATTTATGGTATAAAATTCGACAAAATAAATTTTCAAAATGAAGCCGTCAAACTTATTTTTATTTATATTTTAATTTTAAGTAGTATCAAAAATGGAATTTTTGTAAAGTAAAATTTGTTTGATTGAATAACTTTCAAGTTCAAGCGTTCGAGACTAATGGGGGATTCCCCGAATGGTCTCTTACACACTGCATGCCAAAGAGGTTATACATTTTCTAGAATACTACTGAAATATCGTAAACATTTTTACCTTGGATATAGTCCAATTTGATTAATGGAAAGTAGATTTTTGTTCTATTAATTCAAAGTAGTTTTTTAAAATTTGATTCACTTTCTTTAAAAAATATTTGCACTGTTTTGTGAAATGGATAGCATTAAATATGAGTCAGTCAAAAAAGACTGCGATAAACATAAAAAAAATTAACCGATTCACGTGACATCTGTCTGAAAATATTTCAGTTATAATTTGCAACTGATAGGCATTAATAAACAGATTTTACGTAAGTTTAAATGTAAAATGAAAATAAACTTTTTGAATTGCAATTTCAGAAAATAAGGAACGTTGAAAATGTTTAGACGTCAACTATTTCATATAACATGTTTGTTTCGTGTATATTAATTAAAAATTTGTATAAAAAATCATTATAGGGTGCCTAGACGTCCTGATCTTTTATCGCACTTCTGATTTTCTGATTTTTTTGTGCTATGTATCCTTATTTTTTTATTCTCGAAAACGAAAAATCGCGATTTTTATTATACAGATTGTGCTAAATGATTTAAATAAAAATTTCGATCTCAGAAAAGTTATTTGTATAATTTGCAAACATAGAGAATGAACATACAATTTTATTACTTTGTACAAAATTCAACAATATTGTTAAAAACAAAAAAGTCAATCTTGTTGGTTGAAAATTAAACTGTCTTGTTTTTTTCTTTATGGACTGAAAAATCTTTCTTGGTTGAAAATTCGTCTTTTTGGTTTAAAAATTTATCTGTTGTCGTAGAAATTTTATTTTTTTTCTTCTAAAAATGCAACTGCTTGGTTGAAGATAATCTTTTTTGATCGAGGATTTTCAACAATTTTGTTAAAAATCTGTCTTCATTAACTGAATTCAGCTGTTTATATAGTTTCAAATTTAAATCTTTTTTTTGTTGCAAATTCAACTGCCTACTTGAAAGTGGAACTACTTGGTTAAAATTAATATTTGGTTAATGATTCATCATTTAAATTAAAAAACCTTTTTTTTCGGTTAAAAATAATTTAACTATTTTGTTGAAAATTCATTTTTAATTACTTGAAAATTAATTTTTTAACTAAAAGTTTAACTACTCCTTTTTCGGTTGAAAATTAAATTTTTTAACTGAAAATATAACTATTCCATTTTTGGTCGAAGATTTATCTTTCTTTATTGAAATTTAATGTATTTCGTTGCAAATTTCTATTTTTTGGTAGAAAATTAATCTTTATGGTTTTAAAATTTTACTATTTAGTTCAAAATTCATTTTATGTATTGAGGATTCATTATTATATTTGAAAATGCATGTATTGCGTTGAAAATTAATTTCCTTCGTTAAAAATTTAACTATTTTGTTGCAATTTCTTTTTTTATTGGTTAAAAATTCATTTTTTAATTGAAAATATAACTATTCCATTTTTGGTCGAAAATAAATCTTTTTTAGTTCAAAATTAATCTTTTTTAGTTAAAAATTCAGTATTTTTAGTAGAAAATAATCTTTTTGTTCGGAAATTCAACTATTAGGTTCAAAATTAATTTTTTTAATTGAATATTTATCGTTGAACGCAGTTATAGCAAGCAAAGATGTTATTTATGATGATAAGAATGTGCCCGCGCGGTGGACAGATTTTTTATTTGAAAATCCGTCTCTTTTGTTAAAAAATTAATCTTTATAATTGCAATTTTTTATTAAAGATTCGTCACTATAGTTTAAAATTCATGTAGATTTGGGAGAAAGTTTTTTTTTGTTTACAGATTCCTCATTGTAGTTGAAAATTCATTTCTCTGATTAAAAATTCAACTATTTGGTTAAAAATTTGAATATTTTTTAAAGTCATCTTTTTTGGTAGAAAATTAATCTCATTGATTAAAAACTTATCTCTTTGGTCGAAATTTTAAATATTTATATTTTGTAGTTGGAAATACATCATTCTTATTAGAAAATTAAGCTTTTTGGCCGAAAATTCAACTATTTGGTTCAAAATTAGTTTTTTTTTTATTGAAGATTTGTCGTTACAGTTGAAATTTCATTTCCTTGATAAAAAATGTAACTATATTGTTGAAAATTCTTCTTCGTTATTTTGAAAACTAATTTTTTTTTACCTAAAAATTTAACTAATCTGTGTTTGAATATTTGTCTTCTTTAGTTGAGAATTCAACTATCTGTTTGAAAATTCATGTATTTTGTTACAAAATTATTTCTTTAGTTAAAAATGTAACTATTTTGTTAAAAATTCGTTATTTTTGTTGGTTAATTTTGTTTCTAAACTGAAAATTCACCTTTTTGGTAGAAAATTCAACTATTTCTTTAAAAATTCATTTTTTCATTAAAAATGTATCATTATAGATGAAAATTCATGTACTTTATTAAAAAGTCGTTTATTTTCGGCCATAAATTTGGTTGAAAATTTGTATTTATTTGAAAATTCAACAATTTGATAGAAAATGCATGTATTTTGTTGAATTCTTTTTTGTTAACACTTTTTTTTCACTAAAAGTCTAACTTCCATTTTCGGTGAAAAATTTATATTTTTTATTGAAAATTCGTCTTTTTTGGTAGAAAATTAATCTCCTTGGTAAAAAATTCATTTTTTTTTGTTGAAAAGTCATTTCTTTTGTTAAAAATGTAACTATTTTGTTGAAAATGCATGTATTTTTAATTCAAAAAAGGACTAAAAAATAACTAACAAAATAAAAGGATTCTAAAATAACAAATTATTTTCAATTAAAAAGTGTTTATTCCACTAAAATATTTTTCTTTTCCATAGAACGTCCTTTTATAAATTAAAAATTATTATTCTTCAAAAAGCGTATAAATATCTTAAAAATATTCGTCACCTATAAGAATAACGTTTTTTAACAATGTTACCAACATTTCAGAGTCGAAATTCTCTATAACTAATGAATGCCTTAAACCTAACTTCGGATTATAAATAATATTATTATAAAATAAATTTGGTATATGTTTTCTTTTCGGTTACATAATAATGAACAGCGATGAAAATTAATAGGAAAAATGTATTTTTCTCAGTAGTGTTACGTCTTGAAACTTTAATTTTTATAATAGTATCATGAGCTGCTGTATCATATCTGCTCTTGTCCAAAAATAGTCATGAAAAAAAAAGGATTTACGGATACATTTTCTATATAATTCATCGAAGAAATATATTTAAGAACATTTTAAAAATTTTGTATGTTTACAAATTTTGGTGTGCAATCCGTAATATTTTTTGCATGATTATGTTATTTAAGATGAAGAGATGAAATATGATATAAACTACTTAAAATGTCCAGTACATGATCGTTTTTATTTGTAAACATTTTCGCAATTTAGAATAGTTAGGAAATATTTTATTTGTCTATCAGCTGCATCCCCAGTTGGAATATTATTGTATAAGTGCTTTTTGATAAGATAGCGATAAAGCATTCCATTCAAATCGAAATGATCTTTTTCGACTATATAGTCTGGACAAGAACAAGCATCGTGGACCACTTTTGTGTGAATTATTTGAAATTCACTCCAACGATAATATAATCTTATATATTAATATGAATTTAAATCGTTCAACAATTTTAAAACAGATTTTCGATTAATTTTCATCTTATTGAAATCTTCTTTCGGAGAATGAACTTTCTCGATGAAAATTTTGTCGATGAATAGCTCATATTCAGGATGATTCCTTAGGACTTTTAGGGTGCAAAATTCATCAGTTTCACAGATTTCTTGCAATGTTCTTCCTTCGTATCTGCTGCCATAAATTTGACTCGCAACCCAATTTTGTATGCTGTTCATTTGGAAGAAATCAATGTTGGAAACATGTAAATAGAATTGATAAAAATCACTTTTATTAATGAGCTATTTTTATTTCTATTTTTTATATTTTTATTTGTTGTTACATTTTCTTTACAATTATTAAATAGTAGCATTTGGGCTAAATTATTACAAAGAAAAGTAATTCCACAGATTTTGTATTGGGTGGTAAAAAAATGGTTTTATTTATTTTTTTGTCAAAATGACCCCTGATTTTTGGAAAAATTAAGCAAAATATTTAGGTTTCTCCCAAGACAGTTTTTGTAAACAGAATGTTTATTTCATTTACATTACAACGAACGAGCTATTGATTAATCAATAATAGTCTTCTAAAGTTCGTCAAAAGATGAATCCACGCGTCTCGAAGAGGCAAACAATTAAATCAAATGCAGTACTGTTATATACCTAATAAAAAAAAAGAAATCCTATTATAAACAAAGAAAATAATTTTGTTAAACGATTTAAAAACGATATTGGTAGCGGTTATGGTAGGTCATGAAAGGTTCTTAATTTGAGCAATCTATGCGTCTCGAAGACGCGAACAAACATATTAGATCCAGTACTGTGGTACTTCTAATAAGAACAAAGTTTTTCTCATATGTGGCAAACAGAATACCCAAATGTTTTTGAAACTTCATAAATCGGTACTGGTGGGTCATAAAAGGTCAATAAATAGGTCAATCGATGCGTCTCAAGGACGCGAACAAATAAACTACCTATAGTATTGTCGTATTTTGAATATCAAAAAAGTTTTTCTCATATAAAAAAAGTAAACCATTTTTTGAAACTTCATAAATCGGTACTGGTGGGTCATAAAAGGCCAATCAATAGGTCAATCGATGCGTCTCAAGGACGCGAACAAATAAACTACATATAGTATGGTCGTATTTTGAATATCAAAAATTTTTTCAAACTTCATTCATCGGTACTGGTGGGTCATAAAAGGCCAATCAATAGGTCAATCGATGCGTCTCAAGGACGCGAACAAATAAACTACATATAGTATGGTCGTAATTTGAATATCAAAAAAGTTTTTCTCATATAAAAAAAAAAACATTCTTTGAAACTTCATAAATCGGTACTGATATGTCATAAAAGTTTCAACAATAAGTCCATCCATGGGTCTCCAAGACATGAACAAATACGCTAGATATTATATTGTTGTATTCTAAACATAACAAAAAATTTCTCATACAAATAAGGTAAATTTTTGTTCTGAAATCTCTAAAGGCAAAAAAACTGCTTCTAAATGGCCGACCTAGCACAAAATCCTATCAGACCTGGATATCAGTATCATACACACGGCCATTTTTAACAATTTTATTTTCGAACTCCTGGGGACGAATTATATCGTAATATGTCAAAAAATTATATTTGAAAATTTATGTCATTAGAAACCTCCCTCTATAAGGAAGCAATTGAATTCAATACGAAACGCTTTACATTCCTAAGATTTTAAGTCGAAATATATTGATTTTTAAACAAATTAGTTGAATTTTCAACCAAAAGAGACGAATTCTCAAACCAAAGTTTTCAATTCCAAATCTTCCAAATTTTCGAAAGTAAATCATCAAAATTATAGCATTTTAGAATTGAAAACTTAAAAAGATGCACCATTTTTAATTTAATTTTTTTTTAATTCTTGAATTTTGAAAATATAGAATTGCAAATTGATCAATTTTCAATATTTATATTTCAAAGGTATTTAACTTTTGCAATAAATGAAATTTTTAATGCTTTTTTGTAACAAGTTACTATTTTTACGAAGTAACTGTAATTATAATTATTTTTTCAAAGGAACTTCCCTAACGATCGATTCCCTGAAGATTGTCAATTCAAAATTCTTCAATTTTAAAAAGATACAAGTTGAAACTCATCAATTTAATTTTCAAAATTTTAAACTCTTCAGTTTTGAAGACTTACAATTCAAAATTCTACAATTAAAATTTAAAATTGCTTAAATTTGGACAATTTTGAAGATTAAGTCAAGTTTTCAATTCTAAATCTTCCAAATTGTAGAAATTTAGAATGTAAATGAAATTAGTAAAACTTGCATAATTATTAAAATTAATAAGTTTTCAATTCTAAGGATTTACGATTTAATGTTCTACAACTTTGAAGAGTTGCAATTGAAAGATCTTTAGTTTTAAAGATGTATAAATAAAAATTATTAAATTTTGATGA
>CAKNXH010057595.1:94164-143946 GCA_932178445.1 Andricus quercusramuli | reverse complement strand
TAAAACTTCTTTCCCTATTTTTAAATAAGCAGTACTAGAGTTCTTTAAAGCCGACAATGAGAACTTAAATTATTTGAAGATACCCCCCCCCTCAACCTAACCAAACATGGGGGGAAAAAAAATTTATTTTAGCAAAAATTACTATAATTTGGTATCTAATAGGATAAATTATTAAAATACCATCAATTACCGATAAATTACCGAAAATTTTAGACATTTTTGGTTACCTGAAATTTCCGGAAATTTATCCATTTTCACACAAATTTCCCGAAATTTGGGAAATTGATCAATTTTCTATAAATTTCCGGAAATTTTGGAAATTTTTTCCAAAAAGCTTTGGCTACCTGAAATTTCCGGTATGTTAGCCATTTTCCATAAATTACCAGAAATTTAGCAATTTTCCATAAATTTCTGGAATCTTTCCAAAAAGCCTTGGTGACCTGAAATTCCCGATGACTTAGCAACTTTTCATAAATTTCCGGAAATTTATCATTTTCCGGAAATTTGTGAAATTTTCGGATTTTTCCAAAAAGTTTTGGATACCTTGAATTTATGGAAATGTTCGGTGATATACAAATTTTCAGTATTTTTTGATAGTTTTACCATAAGTTTGAAAAAAAATTATTCTTATTGTTTCTCAAATCGAAAATTTCCTGAATTTGTTACGAAAAACATCGTGTGCAACAGGTGCTGAAAGTAGACAGTTGCAACTCTTGTGAAGTTTACAGTACTTGCCATCGGCTCATCTTCGGGTCGTTTCCGACTTGTCTTCGGCTCGTTTACAGCTCGCCTTCGACTCGCCTCTGGCTCGTACAGAAAACTTCACACTCGTGTGGAACTGCCTACTTTCCGCACTTGCAGCACAATATACTATTGTTTAATATTGGAGATACGGAAAAAAGTCTATAATACAATATATCCTTTCAAAGACATCTATGAGAAGTTTCTTTTTCATTAGTCGATATTTTGCTCCAAAAAATTGCTAAAAGAAATTGTATTTTTTTAGAAATAATACAAAGAAGAATTGAAAAATATTTATTTTGTGAAAAACACAGTTGTCATTTTGTTAATCTACATAATTTTTATATTAGAACAAACAAGAAGAAGTCAACTAGACAAATTATTTTAGAATTGGGATAAATACTGCATTATTTAAAGTGTTCCTCGTGTTTTTTTTTCAAGATTTGTTGGCTATTTTCTGAATGTGATGAAATCGGATTGCTTGCCTGTTAATTATCATTGAATTGTTTACCCTAAAGTTTGAGTACATTTTTTAATTTCGCAGAAAGTGAAAAAGCTTGAATATATCTAATCTTTATATTTGTTTGAGGTTATAGTTGAAATCTAACAAAAGAATAAGTTTTCTTATTTTCTAGTGCCACTTTTTCTACTTCTATTTCGGAATGACTGATAATGATCGTGAGATATTTAAAAGGAACGTTTTATAGCAATCATTGTCTTCCAGATTCCGGCCATCTTGAAAAAAAGACATGACAACTCATTTTTATGAATATTATGCTGAAAATGCATGTTTTCGACAGTCTCAATTGGAAAATCCTTAATTTTGAAGGATTGATTATACAAAATTAACAACGTAAAAAATATTTAATTCTAATATTTGTTGAGTAAAATAAACAAATTTAGTTTTGAGGTTACAATTCGTATCTAACAAAAGAATTCGTTATTTTCTATTTTGAACTGCTATTTTTCAACTTGGTTTGCTATAATTATGAATTAATAAGATAATTATGATTGGGCAATAATATTCTTCTTCGAGATTCGAATCTCGAAGATGGCCGGATCCGGCCATCTTGGGAAATGACGTATCACAACACAGAATTGTTTTTCAGGGTCTCAAAATTTTTAATCCTTAATTTGTAAGGTTTGCTTATAGAACTGATAAAGTTTTTTTCTAATTCCAAATTGATGAATATTAACCACTTTATTTGGACTTACTAGTCAGCAGTTCCTTTAAAATAAAATTATTCAAATATATTTCCAGATGTACAGTACGGTCGTAATTTTGATAATTTCTGACTTTTTAATATTCGTTTTACTCATCTCAAAATCTTGAAAAAGTACTCATCAGAATCAAAATTTAAATATCTAAATTATTTGAGAAATTACTAGGTTTGAATTAATTTTGAAAAGACTGAAGTTTGTGGAAGATTTCAAAGATTTGCAGACCTTATATGACCTGAGATGTATAATTCTCGTGAATTTTTCTTTAGTGAACTGAATAAGTTGAATTTTGTGGGTAGAATTTGAATCTAATCAAAGAATTAGTTTGTTCTATTTTCAGATTGTTTTTTTTTTATTTAGTTCGCAATAATTGTGATTTGGTGAGAATATTTTTCATCCAGATTCCGGCCATCTTGAAAAATTTCATGTTTTTTTATTCATGTTTTATCTCAAAACCTAAATTATTTTCGAAAATACCAGATTTGAATTATTTTGGAAAATACTGTTTTTTTCTAATTTTAAAGATATGGTCTTTTTAGCCTGATAATTCATGGTAAATTATTGTGGTTAAAATTTGGTTAAAATTATATTTTTGGTTAAAATTGTGATCTATCAATTATGATAGATGATAATTTTTTCTATTTTGAAATGCATTTTTGTTTGAATTTCGTTTACAATAATTAGGTATTTTCAGTTCAACCATCAGCTAACTTCACTTCGTTGAGTGCTGAGGGGAAAACAATAGAGCAAATGCATGGGACAAAACTTTATTTTGATAATATCTTCATAATGAATAATAATTATTGCTACTTTATTATGTCATTGAATAGTTCTTAAAAAATAAAAACTATTTTTCAAATACATTTATATAGAAAAAATTAGTTTTTACGAAGATATTAACAAAATAGGGCAAAAATGGACCGAATCCCATGCATTTGATCCATTGTTTTCCCCTCAGCAGCTAACGAAGTGAAGTTAGCTGATTATGAAGTGAAAATACCTAATTGCGAATAAAAAAGATATAATAATAATATTTTTCTTACAGATTCCGGACATCTTGGAAAATGATAAACAAAAGAATTATTTTTTTTTATATTATGAAATGCCTTTTTGTTTAAATTTGGTTTACGATGCGATCGTGCGTTATTAAAAAAGAGATTTAGTAATAACATTTTTCTTCCAGATTTCAGCCGTTCTGGAAAACGACATCACGACACAGTTAATGAATCATGCTGAAAATTCATTTTTTTTAACGTTCCCAAATAAGAAAATACTTAATCAGACTTAATTTAAAAAAGTTGATTATGAACTGAATAAATCTGCGGTATTATTTCAAATTTTTAAACAGCAAACGCACTGTCATTATTTTGTTGATTTTGTTGATTGAAAAGTTATAACCACCTAAATTATTTTTGGAAATACCAGATTTAAATAATCACTTTTTTTTTTAGGATTTGTAGACTTTTTAGTCTGATAATTCCTAGTGAATTGTTTTGTCTGAAGTTTCAGTACATTTTTCAATTTCAAAAAGGATCATTAACGTAAAAAAATATGTAATTTCTAATATTTGTTGAGCGAATGGAACAGTTTAATTTTGAGGTTAGATTTCGAATTTAACGAAGGATTATTTTATTCTAATTTAAAATGTCTTTTAATTTAAATTTCGTTTGTAATAATTGTTAGTCAAAGAAAAAGACTGGGTAATAATATTTTTCTTCCAGATTTTGGCCATCTTGGAAAACGACATCATATTACAGCAGGGTCATTTTGTTAATTTTCTAACTTTTAAATATTTTTTACTTATTTTAAAACCTTGAGAAACCGCACTCATCCGAATCAAGAATGGAAAGTTAACCGCCTAAAATTATTTCAGATCATGCCAGATTTCAATAATTATTTTGGAAAATACTGATTTTTTTTTCTCAAAATTTTAAAGAGCTGCGGAGACTTTTTAGCCTGATAATTCCTAGTGAATTGTTTTGTCTGAAGTTTCAGTAAATTTTTTAGTTTCGAAAAGGATTAAGGTAAAAAAATGTAAATTCTTTGGAAGTACATTAAAAAAAAAACATAAACTTAAAACAGTCGAATTGTGCAACAAAATTGCATTATAGAAGGCTTAAACAGAAGCAAAGGTCCTCTTATGGGGTCAATCCTAACCCAAAAATGTACATTCTAATATTATTTGAGTAAAATGGAAAAGTTTAATTTTGAAGTTAGAATTTTAGTCTAACAAAAGGATTATTTTTTTCATTGTGTAATGCGTTTTTGCTTAGATTTGGTTAGCAATAATTGTTAGTTATAAAAAAGATTTTGTGATATTTTTCTTTCAGATTCCGGCCATCTTGGAAAACGCAGAGTTATGAATTATGCTGAAAATGTGTGTTTCTTAACGTTCTCAAATAAGAAAATCCCTAATTTTTTAAGTTTAATTCAAAGATTAATAAAGTTTGTATGATATTAAATTGTCAAATATCAAAAGCTTTAATTTGATTGCAGGAGGATCAGTAAATAAAAATTCTCGAACTGGAAAAGTTCTCGAATAATAAAATTTACGGCAGAAAATTGCCAAATTGTAAAATATCCGAACTTGGAAATTCCTATATTATCAAATTTCCGAATTTAAACAATTAAAATTTTCCTTTATAAATAAAAAAAATTCTGGAATTTTCTAGTTTAGATATTTTATAGTTCCTTAGTTTTCTGTCGGGAATTTTATTTTTCGGGATTTTTCAGTGGTTCTATTATTTTGACTAAAGTTCCAGTACGTTTCTAAATTTCAAAAAGGGAAAACGCAAATAAATAAATTCCAATATTTACTGAGTAAAATTTAAGTTTTATTTTGAGGTTGAAATGTAAATATAACAAAAGAATTGATTTTTTCTATTTTGAAAAGTCTTTTCCTTTAAATTCGATTTGCAATAATTGTGAGTTATTAAAAAAGGTAATAATATTTTTCTTGCAGATTCCAGCCATCATTAAAAATGACATCACAACCGAGAGTTATGAATTATGCTGAAAATGCATGTTTTTTAACGTTCTCAAATAAAAAAACACCTCATTTCGAAAAGTTGGTTATGATCTGAATAAATTTTGTATAATTGAAAATTGTTAAACAGCAAACACTTTAATTTGACCGCCCAGTCAGTTCCATAAAACTAAAAATTCAAATACTCCGCCGGCGTAAATTACCCAGAACTCCCAACTTCTCGTAAAATTCCCAAGAATTTCCAAGCTTCCCATTCACACCACCAGACGTCGCCTTCAAATTTTTATATTTTTCCTCCTCCCTCATTTTCCTCATCAAGAAAACTCCTCGACCAAAAAATGCACTAAATGTTTCCCCCTTTCTCCATTTCCTCGCCTCAGGTTACTAAAATGCCCCGAAAAAGGGCAAAAATGTAAATTTGAAGTAAAAATCCGTAGCCGAAATTTAGTTCGAACGTTGAACCGCCTTCCCGCGCGACGCCAGTATCGCCTCGTGGAACGGCAGTGCCCGAGCGTGCAAATGGCTGTGCGTCGGCCATCATGGCTTTGAGTAGGGACCGTGTCACGCGAACATGTTTTCCAAGTGAAAAATCTCTCCGGGCGTGTTTGTAATCGTGTCAAAAGGCGATGGCTACGCGAGAATGAGGCCCTGAGCGCCCTCCGTGCGGGGTGATCCGGCCGTAGGGCCCCAGCCAGGCCCAGCAAGACTCACGCCCCGACACCCGACCCCACTTTCCCCCCCCGTCGCCCGGGTGGCTGTGCTGCTGGTCACGGCACCCTCGCCACCAAGAAACGACCACATAACCTACGTGATCACTCGGCAGTCAACAACGCTCAAATTTCCTCCACTCCCGCTCGACCTGGACGACTGACAAGTGACACTCCGACTCTGTCAACATGAGCAAACTCTTCAGGGCGCGCGCCCTGGACGCGTCCAAGCCCATGCCCGTCTACATGGCCGAGGAGCTTCCTGATCTCCCCGATTACTCGGCCATCAACCGCGCCGTGCCTCAAATGCCGAGCGGCATGGAAAAGGAGGAAGAATGCGTAAGTATTCAGCAGTTTTTGCCCATTTTTCGCGACTTCTCGCCAGCATGTTTTCAACGGCGGCCATTTTCTCCGGAGATTCTTCTCTCTGCCGAGAGATGGCGCCGCTCACGTTTGCCCGGTTGTTTTTTCCACTTTTTCCTCATTTCCACGAGTTTTTCCACTGTTTTTTGCCGTTTTTGGGCTCCTATCGATGCCAAATGATGTTTTCAGCTCATTTCGGCAGTTGACAGTGAACGGAGTTGGAGTTTTTGATGGATGGGGTTAGGCTCGGTTGTGTCAAAAAAGTTGAGCGCCAAAAAACGATCTAGTTGGGTGGGGGTAACAGGGGGAGGGGGGATGTTGTTTTTTAAAGGTTCTGGGAATATTGGTTTAGTTGTTTTTTCAAAAAGATTCGGTTTTCGAGGATTAGAAAAGGTTTTATTTGTAGAGGAATGTCGAGGCGTTTTGGGGTCCGAAAGGACATTTTGGTAGGACCTTTTCCGGGGGAGTATTGTTCGCGATTTTGACATTTTTGGCTTTTTGAAGAAGGTTTTATGTTTTTTAGGGTAAACAATTGAAATAGAATAAACGTTTGTTGTGTCAAATTGATTTTAGTACAAAACAAACACGTGCGCTATGCTTGTTTTGTTTTGTATTTTAATTGAAAGTTGAACTGTTTGGTACAAAATTTGTCTTTTTTTGTTGAAAATTCAATGATTTCGTTAAGAATTCATGTATTTTGTGGAAAAATCGGCTTTTTTGGTAGTAATGTAATCTTCTTGTTTAAAAATTCACCTTTTTGGTTGAATTATAATTCAACCTTTTGAGTTCAAGATTAATTATTTCAGTTGAAAATTCATCAGTTTTGTTGAAAATTAATTTTTTCCAACTCGAAATTCAACTATATTCCACTTTTGGTTGAAAATTTATCTTTTTTTAGTTCAAAATTAAAGAATTTGCCTTTTTTGTAGAACATTTAGCTTCTTTTTAAACATTCATCGTTTTGATTAAACATTCCTCTTTTTGGTTTACAATTCAACTATTCAAGTTAAAGATTCACTTTAGTTAACAATTTGTTTGTATTTTTTTTTGCTGCAAAATTAATTTTTTCAGTCTAAAATTAACTGTTCCATTTTTTGTTAAAAACTGATACTTTTTAGTTCGAAATTGAACTATTTGCTTGAAAATTGTCTTTTTTAGTTGAAAGTTTCATGATTCCTTCAAAAATTCCTGTATTTTTTTCGAAAAAACGTCCTTTTTTGGTAGAAAATTATTCTTCTTTTTCAAAAATACATCTTTCTGGTTGAAAATTACACTAATTTATTTATTATTTTAATTGAAAATTCATCAGTTGCTTGAAAATCAAGGTTTTGGGAAAGTGAAATCTTCCGCTTTTGGTTGAAAATGTATTTTTTTTTTTCAAAATTGATCTTTTTTTTGTTGTAAATTCAACTATTTGATTGATCATTCCTGTATTTTGTTGAAAAATGTTCTTTTTTTGTAGCAAATTAATATTTTTTTTTTAAATTAATCTTATTGTTTAATCATTCATTTTAGTTTTGTTTAGAATTCAACTATTCCAGTTAAATATTCATCACTTAAGTTGAAGTTTTTTTTGCTGAAAAATTAATTTTTTTAAACAGAAAATTAACTATTCCATTTTTAGTTCAAAATTGATATTTATAGTTCAAAATTGAACTATTTGTTTGAAACATTGTGTTTTTTAGTTGAAAATTCAAGGATTTCTTTAAAACATCTTTCTGGTTGAAAATAACTCTAATTTATTTATTATTTTTAGTTGAAAATTTATCAGTTTGCTTGAACATTAATTCTTTTACCTGGAAATTTAACTCTTCCGTTTATGGTTGAAAATTTATTTTTTTAGTTCAAAAACTATTCTTGTTTAATAATTCATCTTTTTGGTTTAAAATTCAATTATTCCACTTGAAGATTCATCACTTAAGTTAAAAATTCATTAGTTTGGGTGAAAATTATTATTTTTTTACTGGAAATTCAGCGGTTCCACTATTACTATTTGGTTCAAAATTGGTCTTTTTGATGAAATTTCATCTTGTTGGTTTGCAATTCAACTATTCCAACTAAAAAGTCATCAATTTAGTTGTAAATTAATTTTTTTATTATTTTATTATTTAAAATTATTATAAATGAAATTTTTAAAATATGTGAATCTTCTTTGATTTTTTTTTTTTTCAATTAAAAATACCGATTTCCGTCAAAAGACACTACCATAATACAAAATTGTTAAAAGATTCTAAATATTGTTCAATCTATAATGATTTTTGTTTGAAAATACCAATTTTTTGTATAAAACGCTAAAGTAACCTAAAATTATTACAATTTGCGAATCTTCTCACAAAAAGAATTTTTTTACTTTAAAAATACGGATTTCCGACAAAAGACACAATCAAAATTCAAAATTATTTTTAAAAGATTCTAAATCTTGTTGAACCTATAATGATTAAGTTTTTTTTTAATTACTAATTTTTGGTGTAAAACGCTAACATTACCTAAAATTGTTAAAATATGCGAATCTTGGAAAAATAATGTTTTAAAATTCAAAATACCGATTTCCAACAAAAACACTAAAGTAGTCCAAAATTGTTAAAAAATGTGTCAAAAAAGTTGAGCGCCAAAAATGGTCTAGTGAGGTGGGGGTAACAGGAGAGGGGGGTGTTGTTTTTTAAAGGTTCTGGGAATATTATTTTAGTTGTTTTTTCAAAAAAGATTCGGTTTTCGATGATTAGAAAAAGTTTTATTTGTAGAGGAACGTCGAGGCGTTTTGGGGTCCGAGAGGATCCCTACTTCTCAAAAAAATTCAAGTGATATAAAAGATTTCAATTGAATTCTTAATTTTAAGTCGTTAATTTTAATCTTAAGTAATATTTTTATTTTTGAATTCAAAGAATTTAAAAGTACTCAAGTGATTTTAAAGAATTTAAAGAATTTTAAAGAATTTAATTAATTTAGAAGAATTACGGGTTGAAAGTTAAAAATATGCTTGTCATCTTCAAAATTAGTCTTTAATTAATGAAATTATTTTAATTTTTAAGCAATTAATATACTTTCACTCAATTTAATTTTTTCAATTTGAAGACTTCTTTCTAAATTTAGAAATACCTTTCGTTTTATAATTTTAATTATAATTAATCGCAGTGGAATAATAATGTAAAAATTACTAACCCGATTGAATTTGGATTTTTGAACAGCATTTAAATTTTAACGCGGCGAATATTTGTAATTGAAGAGCGTTCGAATTTAAACGTTTTTTATTTAAAGGGGCTATCCAATTTTTAATTTTTAACCGTAATTCAAAATGCACGTAACTCGAAAAGCCGGCTAAATAAAAAATGATCGAAATGTAATGGCTTTTAATTTTAAATAGAATCAAATTTTAAATATTAAATTGAAAACTGTTCTAATTTTAAACCGAACCTAATTTGAAACGTTTTATTAAAATGGCCTCTATTTTACAAAAAAATGTTTAAAGCCTTGTACGTTTAAAGCTACCTACCAATTTTGTTAATCCTTTAAATTGGGAAAATAGCCGTTTCTAAAACGATGAGATTTTTAAAATTTTCAGATCAAAATTGAAAAACTAAAGCTGATGCTTTTTAATTTTTGAGTGCAAACACATTTTTAATTGGTTTTATTGTAATTAAAAATCTCGAATTGAAAACTTTTTCAATTTTACATAAAAAAAGTAAAGCCTGTGATATTAAATCATTTTCAATTGAAAATGTTTAAAACTACGTTTCCTTAAAAATTTAAATCGTTTTCAATTCAAAACATGTAATCATTTAGAAAACGAAATTTCAATCGCTTGAGATTTAATTCAAAGCTTTCCTATTTCGAAAAGAAGTATCATTATGAAATTTCGAGTTTCTCGGCTTAAAAACTTTAAAATTTGAAAATTTCTTTCATTATATTTTATTTCCAGTTCAACGTAACCGAATAATGCAAAGATCACTGGCTCGGTTTACTTTGGATTTTTTTATATGGAAGAGTTTGATATTAATAAGCGTATTTTGATATTGATATTTTTCATTCGTTTTCAAAGTAATTTTATAACTTTTTCTTCGAAATTTATCCAATTAAAAATCGGTAATTATTGAAAAAGAAACTGGAACAAATACTAAATTCTTGTGAAGCCTAAAGGGAAATTCAAATATCAAAAATCGGCAACTCTTTCCAATTTATTAACAGTTAATTAATATTATTATTTGAACATAACTAATAACTATTATAAATTATTATTTATTCTATCTATTTATTAAAGAGAAAAAGAAAGCGTTTTCCGTTCGAAAACCCATCGAAAAACGTGCATTGATGAAGAAATTGTACTTGACACTTGAAAATTAAATAATACATTATAAAACTGGTTACTTTTTCAATTTTTAGGAGCACCATCTCCAAAGAGCGATGAGTAAGGGCTTAATCATTCCTACCCCCGAGGTAACAAGCTTAGAAAACGACGAAGCCTACGACAAAATTTATCCCGCAGACTACAAGCTACCTCGACAACTTATACACATGCAGCGTAAGTTTATAAATTATTATAATAATTATTATTTTTTAATTTATTCTATATTATACATATATATATATATATATATATATATACCTTTCTACAGTAGATAGTGCAACCTACAGTGGATAATCATCAATTAAGAGAACAAATAAAAGAAAAGTATTTTCATTTTAGCTTTAAACACGTACAGTTTATTAACTATTAATTAAATTAATTGTTTGGCATATATTAGTATTTTTAATTAATGATTATCCACTGTAGATTGCATTATCTACTGTAGGGAGGTTTCCCCTATTAATTATTTATTTTATTATTATTAATCAATATCTTTTCGTACAAAAAAATTATATTTAGAGGTTCCGCAAGCCCCATAAAGTGTAACGCTTATTCCCCATATGAAAAAAATGCGTTTATGTAAATTTTGTTCAGAATCGTCAATATTAGGAGAATGGAGTTGAAACTCAACATTTTTCTTCAAAATTAGCCATGGATTACGAGTCAAAAGTTACTTTTTAAATATCACCCCATAAGTCTTTATAGGGTCCCGAAAAAACCCCACAAGTAAAAAATTGGGTTTTTCGAGTTTTTGGCGCTATGATTTTTTGTGTGTGTTTTGAATGAAAATTGTTTTTCATACACAAAGTAGTACTTTATAATGATAAATAGAAGTTTTCATAAATCGTTTAAACAATTTATTATTGTTTTTAGGAAATTTCTCTTAGAATAGTTAGATAGTCACGGTTTATTCCGAATTTTTCAATTTATTTCAACTTTTCAGTTAGAGCGAGGCAATAGTCAATTAAATTTAACAGAAATAATTGTTTCAACTATTTATTATTATTTATGAAACTAGATAGATAATGCTTTATTCCTTGTATGACCTTTACAGCCTTTTACAATTCTTCCCTCTATACAATTATATTTATGAAACTATTTTCTTAGAGTAATGTCAGAAAGTTGCAGTTTTTTTCTAAACTTCACTTTTTATCCACCTTTCAATTAGAGTGAGATAATAATTAATTCAAGTTAACTGAAATAATTGTTTAAACGATTTATTTTTATTTTTAATAATATTCTCGTTGATTAATGCTAGCAAGTTGCGTTTTTTTCTGAAATATTCCACCTTTTGTCCACTTTTCACATATAGTGAAGTAATAATTAATGCAATTTAACCAAATTAATTATTTAAATTATTATTGTAAATAACTATCTTCTTCTATATTAATGCTAGATAGTTACGGGTTTTCTGAAATCTTAAGCTTTTTGTCCACTTCCAGATAGTAAAGTAATAATTCAAGTTAACAAATTATTGTTTATATCTATATTCTCTTAGAGTAATGCTAGAAAATTACGGTTTACTTTCTGAAATTTTCAGATTTTCTTTTAAATTTTTAGTTAAAAACAAATAATTAATATCAATTTCAACAAAAAGGCTCTCAGAAACTGCTTCAAAGAAAATTTACATTTAATATGATCCAAATAGAAAATTTAATGAATATTTCAAATATTTTGTTTATTTCAGAAGAAATATATTGACAAAAAAGAAAAAAGTTCAAAATTTCAGAAAAAACTGCAACTTTCTAGTGATTATCTGAGAGAAGATAGTTGTAAGCCATAATAAATTTTTTAAAGAATTATATTTGTTAACTTACATTAATCATTACCTCACCAAGTGAAAAGTGGGCGAAAAGTGGAAAATTTCAGAAAAATCCTCAACTTTCTAGCATTATTTTAAAAGAATACTATTATGAATAATAATAAATGGTTTACACAATTATTTTGTCAAATTTAATTGATTATTACTTTATTCTAAGAAAAACTGCTAAAAACAATAATAAATTCTTTAAATAATTGATAAAAACATCTAATTATCAGTAGAAAGTAGTATTTTATGTAGCTTATTAGCTTTAAAAAACTGCAAGGAATTTCAGAAGATTTCAAAGGATTTTGAAAGTTTTTAGGAAATTTTGAAAGATTCCATGGAATTTACAAGAATTAAAAAAATTTCAAGGAATTTCAAAAGATTTTATAGGATTTGAAATATCTCGAGATATTTTAAAAAATATTTCAATAATTTAAAGCGATTCTAAAGAATTTTAAAGATTTTAGTGTATTTAAAAAAATCCAAGTAATTTGCAAGAGCTTTAATAAGTGTCGAGGGATTCCACAAGATTTGGAAGAATTTGAAATATTGTAGAGGATTTTCAAAAAGATTCCAAGTAATGTTCAATTGATTTCAATTCTAAGACATTGTCAAGAGCTTGAAAATTTTTCAAGGAGTTTCAGAAGATTTCAAAGGATTTGAATATTTTTAGGAAATTTTGAAAGATTCCAAGAAATGTTTAATTTATTGCAATAAATTGAAGGGATTTAAAAGAATTTTAAAAATTTCAAGTCTCAATCTAAAAATGTCATGGAATTTCCGAGAACTTAAAAAAATGTCAAGGAATATCAATAATTTAAAGTGATTCCAAAGAATTAAATTTTTGTTGGGGATTTAAAAAAATCCAAGTAATTTGCAAGAGCTTTAATTATTTCAAGGGATTGCAAAAGATTTGGAAGAATTCGAAATATTTTAAAGTGTTTAAAAAAATTCCAAGGAATTCTCGATTGATTTCAATTACTAGGCATTGTCAAGAACATTTTTAGGAAATTTTGAAAACTTCCAAGAAATTTTCAATTTATTACAATAATTTGAAGGGATTTCTAATAATTTTAAAGATTTCCACTCGCGTTTTAAAAATTCCATGGAATTTACAAGAATTAAAAAAAATTTCAAGGAATTTCAAAACATTTTACAGGATTTAAATTATCTTAAGGTATTTTTAATAGATTTCAATAATATTAAGTCATTCTAAAGAATTTTAAAGATTATAGGGTATTTAAAAAAATCCAAACAATTTGCAAAATCTGTTTTGTTTTAAAATTCTACTATTTGATTGAAAATGCATCTTTGTATGCTGAAAATTCCACTATTTGGTTAGAAATTCAATTATTTTGTTAAAGATCTAATTCTTCTTGGAAAATTTAACTATTTGGTTAGAAATTCAAATATTTTGTTAAAGCTCTAATTCTTTTTGGAAAATTTAACTATTTTGTTAAAGTCATCATTTTTTGTCGAAAATTCAACTATGTTGTTAAAAATGTATTCTTTTGGATTGAAAATTTGTCTTTCTTCGTTGAAAAATTATCTTTCTTCGTTGAAAAGTAACTTTCTTGTTAAAAATTCGATTGTATTTGAAAATATTTGTCTTTTTGGCTTGAATATTTTACTATTTGGTTAAATCTTTAACTATTTTTTGGATATCTCGTCTCTATTAATGAAAATCTCCTCTATTTGATTGTTAGTGCAACTGTTTGGTTAAAAATTATTTTTTTAAAATGAAAATTCGTCTTTTTGTGTTGAAAACCCATCTCTTTGGGTAGAAAATCTTTTTTGGTTAAAAATTTAACTATTTTGTTGAAAATTGAGATAAATATTTAATTGCAAAACTCGAGGAATATGAATTCAGAAACTCATAACTTTGTCAATAATTTTTTTTATCTAGGCGTTTAAATCATGTGTCGTTTCATTTCCTTGGAAAAATAATTCATTTTTTTGGCCGTCGATTGTGTGATTATAAAATGATTCACTGAGATTATTTCTTATTTGATGACTGTATTCTGACGTGTTCGAATATCGCGCGCATAAAAAGTGAAAAGGAATTTTCCCCAGTAGATTAACGGATTCTTTCTTATAAATTTATACTGCACAATTCTGTGACTCTAACTAAATATAAATATAAATAAACTAAATATGTTCCAATTAAATATTTTAGAAACAAATAATTTTAAGAATATCAAGTTCTAAGAGAATGTTATTCTTTATATATTATTTATTTATAAAAATGGTCTAAATAACTGGGAAATCTCTTGAAATCTGTGAAATTTTTCAAATATCTTTCTGAAATCGTTAAATCTTTGTAGGGTGTCTTCTCATCGGGAAAAGCTGAAAGTGTCAGGGAATTTCCTAGAGCGTGCCTAAATTTCATTTGAAAATTTTAACATTAAATTAAATAACAATGTTTTTTTTATTCATAATAATAAATTTATATTACTGGATTTATGTTAATGTAAAGTAAATCAAGCTGCTTCCTTTTTTTCACTAATCTCGGGAGAATATATTTTATTGAAAATATTAACAGGGTGTCTACCCTGTCCGTAAAATCTGGAAAACTTGGAATTGTCAGCGTATTTTTATATACCTCGAAAACCTGGAAATGTCCGGGAACTTTTTTTTAAGGCAGGGAATTTTTTCGAGAGCGTGTTTAATTTTTATAAACATGTTCAGAGTTTGGATATTTTTTCAAGGAATAGGCACAATTTATTTATGGAGTCAACTAAGAATATCTTTCCGATGACTCTTTTCTATGTTTCTTTGTGAATTTACGAGAATTATTAATTATTGGAACAATTTTTATAAACACATTCAGAGTTTGACTATTTTCCAATGAATAGGCTCATTTTTTTCCAAAATTAACTAGGAATATCTTTCCGATGACTTTTTTTTATACAATTCTCTGCCAATTCCCAAGATTTACTAATTATTTAAACCATTTTCACAAACAAATTAAGAGTTAAGCTATTTTTTTAAGAATAGGTTAAATTTGTTCCTGGAATCAATAAATAATGTATTTCTAGTAACTTTTTTCTACGACACTTTGCACATTTACAATAATTATTAATTATTTAAACAATGTTTATAAACATATTCAGAGTTAGCTGTTTTTCAAGGAACAGGCACAATTTGTTTATGAAGTCAACTATGAATATATTTCCCAAGACTCTTTTCTATGTTGCTTTGTAAACTTACAAGAATTATTAATTTTTTAAACAATTTGGAGTAAAAAATTAAGAGTTTGGCCATTTTTTAAGGAATGGGCTCAATTTGTTCACGGAATTACCAAGAATGTATTTCCAATAACTCTTTTCTACGGGAATTTGCAAATTTACAATAATTATTTAAACAATTTTCATAAACATATTCAGAGTTGAGCTGTTTTCTAGGAATAGGCACAATTTGTTTCCGGAGTTAACTAAGAATATCTTTCCGATGACTCTTTTCTATGTTGCTTTGTAAATTTACAATAATTATTAATTATTTAAACAATTTTTAAAACATTCAGAGTTTGGCTGTTTTTCAAGGAACAGGCGCAATTTGTTTACGGAGTCAGCTAAGGATATCTTTCTGATCAATTTTTTCTATGTTGCTTAGTAAATTTACAAGAATGATTAATTATTTAAACAATTTCGATTAAAAAATTCAGAGTTTGGCTATTTTTCAATGATTAGGCTCAATATTGACAAAATTAACTAAGCATGTCTTTCCGATTACTTTTTTCTATAATGCTTTGCAAATTTCCAAGATTTATTAATTATTTAAATAATTTTAATAAACAAGTTAGGAGTTTGGCTATTTTTTAAAGAATAGGCTCAATTTGTTGCGAAATTAACAAAGAATGTATTTTCAATAACTCTTTTCTATGATACTATGCACATTTACAATAATTATTAGTTACTTCAACCATTTTCATAAAGGTATCCAGAGCTTGGCTATTTTTCAAGGAATAGACACAATTTATTACGGAGTGAACTAAGAATGTCTTTCCGAATACTCTTTTCTATGTCGCTTTACAAATTCAGATTTTGGCTATTTTCAACGAAAAAGCTAAATTTTTTTTATAGAATTAACCAAGAACATTTTTGCCGATTACTTTTTTCTATGAGGCTAAGAAAAGTCTTTCTCATGACTCTCTTATATGCTGCTTATGTACATCTCCAACAATGATTTATCATCCAAACAATTTACATAAATAAATTCATAGTTCGTCTATTTTTTAACAAATTGGCTCAATTTGTTTACAGAACCAAAAAGAATGTATTTATAATAAGTCTTTCTTACGTTACTTTGCAAATTTGTAATAATTATTAATTATTTCAATCATTTTCATAAAGATATTCAGAGTTTCGCTATTTTTCAACGAATAGGTACAATTTGTTTACGGAAACAATAAAGCACGTTTTTCAAATAACTCTTTCCTATGATGCTTTAGAAACTTACAATAATTATTCATTATTCAAACAATTTTTATAAACATATTCTGAGTTTGGGTTTTTTACATTCTCATCATAATGAGAAGGTATTGATTTTATGTGAAAAATGACTTTCGTGGATTTCATCAAATGTCGACGTTTTGAGGCCCCCTGAGTCAGAAAAAATGGTTTTTACGTCGGTGTCTGTCTGTCTGTCGTTGTCGTCGTTGTCGTCGTTGTCGTTGTCGTTGTCGTTGTCGTTGTCGTTGTCGTTGTCGTCGTCTGTATATCGGATAACTTTTGAAAGACTAATCGGATTGGATTGTGCTTTCGCACACAGTTTTTGGGACCAAAAAGAGAGATCGAGTTCGTTAACCAGCCATTTTCGATGAAAATTAAAAAAGTTAGGACATTATAAAAAAATTTTAGACCATTTTTTTCAAAATTTGAAAATCATATTTACGGCCGCTTATAGTCATCGAAAATTCAAACAATTTATTCCCATGACATTTTTCGATAAAATCAAAATTTTCAGAGTTACGGCATTTTCAAAATCCAAAAAAAGAAACGAAAATTAACATTTTCAGCCAAACAACGCACTATACGAAAAAAAGTCTGGACATGAAAAGTGTTTCTTTTTCAACGCCCTACAAGATTATCATAACGACTTTTTGAATTTTCTCGAAAAATCGAAAATTCACATTTTTATTGCACAAAAAATAATTAAAAATCCAAAAATTCAATTTTACGGCAAAAATATGCAAGATACGACAAATGACGATGAAACAAAATTTGTGTGTAAAAAAAAAAAAAAAAAAAAAAGAGTTATTGGCTCGTCGTTTAGAGGTTGGCCGGGAATTAGCCGATCGAAACATGGGAACTTTTACCTAATACAACGCTGCTGAGGGCTGGTGAACTTCTCAGAATAAGACGTCAACCAATTGTTTGTCTCTCGGTTTCCATTCCTTGCACCCCCCCTCCCCCCTCCCCCACCTTAATACAGAAAGGGTGCTAAAAATTCTGGGGATCCAACAAGAAAAAGCTATAACGGGGAAAAGTTAGTTAGCTTATGCTTAGAAAAGGACGTATTTATTACAAATACTTGGTTTATACATAGAATGATCCACAATTACACCTGGCGTAAAGAAAATAGCCACATTATAATTGACACCGTTATTGTGGATGAAAGACTAAGAGAACTCGTCAAAGATACAAGAGTCATGAGGGGCTCTAAATGTAATACTGACCATCACCTTCTAGTCTCCAAAATGAGCTTAGGGCGGGGATGGAGAAGAAATAGAACCAAACAAACGAAACAAACGCGAAACAAGATTAAAAATTTACAGAAACCGGGATATCCGAAGATACATAAGAAGCCATAGAAACACGAGAGCTCGCATGAAAAAATGCATGGACGTGAAGGAACGTAGAGAAGTATGCCAGGACAGAAAAGTGTGGCGACAAATAGTTTATAAAAAGAATGTGAGTAGAGTGTATGACGCTTGAAACGAAAGACCTTAGATACTAATAGGCCCAAGTGGGGGACCGCACACACAATAATTTTTTGAGGCTCTTTACTTGGGGTGGTCACTAGAGAGATTGATCAGCCACCTGGCTCGGAGCAATGTTGTGGGACGAACGTGTTATTTAAATAAATAACACGCAAATTCTAGATCAATCTAAAACATGTATATCTCCTTCCCCACATTACTATTTTCCAACCGTGCGAATCACGCCTACCCCGAAAGGGAAATGGCCTAATGGTATAATAATAATTAATGTTCATGGTACTTGAAAATTCGAACAATTTATTCTATTTTTACATTCTCATCCAGAGAAGGTATTAGATTTGTGTAAAATTTGACCCCTCCCCCCATTTTTGTCAAATGTCCATTTTTCAATAATCATTCAAAAATTTATCATATATATGTTCCAAAAACAACTTAGATACTTTTTTTCGCCCCTTTTCAGATAGTTGGAAGAAATCTTTCTGATTGTATGATTTATTTTTTATTAGACAGATACGGAAATGTACGCTGAAGTGAAGGAATTTCCTTCTTCATTTTAAAGCAAATACAAATTTAATAATTTTTATTTGAAGAACATTGAACATAAAATATTGTCATTGCGAACCGCGACAACCAAATGGCGCGCCGTGATCGCGATCAAACTTTTGAGTTTACATTAAACGATGAACAGAAACGAGCATGGCGCAAGACTTACATGATTTTTAAACGAAATATCGAGCGCGAAGCGCGAGTGTCTTGATGAGAATGTATTCCTTAAGGTCGATAGAACCTTAAGTAAATTAGTTCCTCTTTCTATGTAAAGTTTACATAATTAAACCAAAAGCAGGTCATAACGATGAAGCTAACTAAGAGAGCATTAGCCCGCGAAGCGCGCAATAGTAAGCACATGAAGTGCGAAAACCAAGATGAACCGAGCTTAAAGCGTCAGGCAAATGTGTCCGAGCGCGTAGCGCGAGGTGAACATATTATCGAGCGCGAAGCGCGAGATAAACATATCATCGAGCGCGAAGCGCGAGATACAACAGGTGCGCGCCCTAGGCGCGCTCAAACTAGCGAGCGAAGCGAGCCGCGCGCGAAGCGCGCGATGAGAATGTGCCCGCGAAGCGGGCAGATTTTTTTTTCATGGAATAGACACAATTTGTTTAGGAAGTCAACTAAGATTGTCTTTCCGATGACTCTTTCCTATGCTTCGGAAATATACTATAATTAATCATTATTTCAAAAATTGTCATAAACGTATTCAGAGTTTGGCTGTTCTTCAACGAATAGGCTCAATTTGTTTACAAAGTAAACTAGGAATATCTTTCCGACGTCTGTTTTCTATGTTCATTTGTAAATTTATAAGAATGTTTAATTATTAAAATAATTTCGATAAAAAAATTAAGAGTGTGGCTATTTTCCAATGAATAGGCTCAATTTTTTACAGAATTAGGTAAGAATGTCTTTCCGGTGACTTACAGCTATAATGGATAATGGGAGATGAAGTACATAGGGGAGGGAAATGAGTGGTGGGAAAGTAGGGGAAATTAGGGTTGGGGAAATGAGGGTAGTGAGTGTTGGAGGGATGAGGGGAGGGAAAGTGGGGAAGTAGGGGAAATGGGTGGTGGGAAAGTAAGGAATATTAGGGGTGGAAGAGTGAGGATTGAAGGGTGTGAGGGGAGAGAAACTATGGAAAGTGGAGGAAGTAGGGGAAATGAGTGGTGTGAAATTAGGGGAAATTAGGGGTGTGGAAGTAGGGGGAGTGAGGTTCGGAGGGGGTGAAGGGGTGAGAGCAATGAGAAGTAATTGAAATTATGGTGTGAAAGTAGGGCAAATGAGGGGGTAGTGAGGGAAAATGTTTAGAAATGACGATGAGTAGCAGGGAATGATGTTTGGGGAATGTTAAGCTTTGGATGTGAGGAGAGGAGGAAATTGGTGGCGGTGGTGCGAAGTGATGGGAGGGGAATGTAGGGTCGAGAAAGTTTGGGTGGAGGAGGAGGCTACAGTGACTTACTTAACGTCTTAATAGGCTACGAAAACCTTCTTTCAAAACCAAATTTTTAATAATACAAATTTTTGTTTAGCCTTTGCGATGGAACAAGACATCCCCGACTATGACATGGATTCTGAAGACGAGAGATGGGTTGGAGCTCAAAGTCGAAAAATGGACTTAACCCCCTTTCAATTCGAGGAGATGATGGATCGACTCGAAAAAAGTTCGGGGCAGACTGTCGTCACTCTTAACGAAGCAAAAGCACTTTTGAAAGAGGATGATGATCTTATCATTGCAGTTTTTGACTATTGGCTCAATAAACGTCTCAAAACTGTGAGTTTCCACCATTTTATATGAAGAGAAATTAATTTAAACTATTTTAAATTTATCTTTTCTTTTTGTATTTCCTTTGGTTTATATGACATTTTCGATTTTTTGAAGAACTAGCATAAAAAATCTTCAAAAATCAATAATCAAAGAATAAAAAAGAAAGTTAAGTTTTTCGATTTGAGGAGAAAGGTAATTATTAATATGAAATACAAATTTCGAATAACTATTTATTTATTAAAAGTTTTTGAACACCTAAATTCGAGCTAAAATTGGATTCTGAGTTCGGAGAACAAGAAAATATCTCGTAGATTTAAAATATTTTAAATCTCTTTTAAACTGACTCGAATTTTTCTTCAAATTTTGAAGAAGAAAAAACATTCACAATTTAAAAAATTGCCTGAAAATCTTTCACATCTTTGTAGTCTTTTATAATATTTTGAAATTTTCTTCAAAACTTAATTTTTCAAAACAAATTATTGCAGATTTTCCCAGCAATTTTTAGAACATTTTGTTATTCTCTTGAAACCGTTCAAAGTGCTTTTAAAGCTTCTAAAGTTTTTTTAATCTGTAAAAACCTACATTCAAAAAATATCTTCTACACAATTGTTCGAAATTTTAGGAAATCGTTTGAAATTTCTTGAAATCTTATTCGATTTCCTTTAAAATTCATGTTTCAAAATAAAAATTATTAAAGATTTCCCATGAATCGTAAGAAAGATTTTTTAAAAATCTTTTTAGGGCATCTAAATCTTTTAAACATCTTTTTAAATTATTCGAATATTTCCTCAAATTTGTTTAAAATTCTGAAAAATTAAAAAAATTTCCTTCAAATCCTTGAGATTCTTCTTTGGCAATTTTGGTGTTTTTAAATCTTTTTAAATATGTTCTTACACTTTATGTTTCAAAATTAAAAAAAGGGTTGATTTTTCCTTGGAATATAAAGAAAAAATTTTCATTCCCTTGGAACTTTTCAAAATTCTTAAAAAGCTTTTTTTCAAAATCTACATTTTTTTTAATTTTAGGAATTTTCACAAATTTTTATTGTGTATCTTTTATTTATAAATATTTTTCAAACTTGTAAATAACTCTTAAACTAACTCAAATTATTTATAAAATTTTGTAATCCTTCCAAATTGAAAAGTTATTAAAAATTTTGCTTTAAAATCTTCTACATCCTGTATCGAAATTATAGGAAATCATTTGAAATGTTTTGAAATCTTTCTAAGATGTAAAATATTTTTAATTTCTTCAAAACCTCTTTAATTGCTAAATATCTTTTAAACTAACTTGAATTTTTCATCAAATTTTGAATAATCGTTTAAAATTTAAAAAAAAATACCTAAAATCTTTCGTATTTTTAAAAATATTTTGAAATGTTGAATTATTCGAATTTTGTATTTTTATTTTTAATCTTGCGTAATTGAAACATTTGCTTTAAAAACTTATACCCACTTGTTCCAAGTTTAAGGAAATTATTTGAAATTGTTTAATATTTTTATCAATTTTATCTTAAAATTCCTTTTTCAAAATGAAAAATGATTGAAAGTTTCCCCATGAATATTAAAAAAGGTATTTTAAAAATTTTGCAGGTATATATTTTTTTAAAAAAATTTTTAATTCTGAAAAATTAAAAAAGTTGCCTTTAAATCTTTGAGATTCTTCTTCGGCAATTTCGGAAATCTTTTGAAATGTTTTGAAATATCCCCTTGCAAATAATTTTTCAAAATTAAAAATAATTTTAATCTTTCGTGGGAATCTGAAGAAAATTGTTTTATTCTCTTGAAACTTTTCAGTATTCTTCAAAATCTACATTTAGTTAAAAATTTTTGAAATCTACCAGTTTTAATTATTTTTAAATCATTAAAAACTTCTAAATAACTCTTAAACTTACTTTGATTTTTTATAAAATTTTCTTATGTTGCAAAGTTGCAAACTTTTGCTTTAAAATATTAGACATTCTTTTTCAAAATTGTAGGAAATAATTTTAAACTTTTTGAAATCTTTTTCAATTTTCTCTTAGAATTACTTTAAAAAAAATACATTTGAAATTTTCCTGTGAATTCTTAAGAACATCTTTTTATTTTCTTGAAATCTTTCAACATTTTTAAAAAGCTTTCATATTCTTTTTATGATTTTTTCAATAATCTACATTTTATTTAAAATTTATTGTAATCTTTTCAAGTTTATTATTTTTAAAAAAGGTTTAAACTTGTAAATTTGCAATCTTGAATTTTTCTTATCTCTTTGAAAGTAAAAAAAAATACAAATAATTATAGTGTATACTGTATTCGTTGAAATGCACCAGGAATCCTTATCAATTTCATCAAAATCTTTTCATTTATTTGCAATTCTCTTTGCATTTTTTTAATTCACTTAATTCTACTCGATTCAATGGATTTTTTTGAATTTTTTTTAGTTGTTAAATTCATCCTGAAGTCTTTTAAACTCACCTGGATTCTTAGTCATTTCATCAAATTCTTTTGAATTTTCTTAAATTTTTCTAAACTCATTTCAAATCCACTTAATTTTCAAACCTGCTGAGCTCAGTTAATTTTTTTGGAATATTTTTTAATTGTTTTCAACTCAGCTGAATTTTGCTTTAATTCGCCATGAATTTTTATGAATTTCATCGAATTCTTCTCATTTCTATTAAATTTCGCTCAATTCTGAAAACAATTGAATTTTTTGGATTAAAAAAAATTTTAATTAAATTCTTTCGAATTCTTATGAAATTATCTGAATTCATTAAAATTCACCTGGAATCCTTGTCGATTTCAGCGAATTCTTTAAAATTCTTTGCGATTCTCTGGAATTTTGTTAATTCACTTAATTCTACTCAATTCAATGGATTTTTTGGAAAATTTTTTAAATTAATTCATCACAGTTTTCAAGTGAATTAAGCTGTGCCTGCCCTTAGAATAATAAATTAAAAATTTATGAATTCAAACTTGTTATCTTCCATTTGTAAAAGATTCTATATTAAAAATGTTACAAGCTTACAATTTTGGTCTTTAAATATTGATGGTTAGGGAAAATGAAGAATTGGTCAGGGAGAAATCAGGAAAAAGTCAGGGAATTTTGAAAATGAAGTTTTTCGCCCACCCTGAACAGTGGGTTTAAAAACAAAAAATATACTATTCAGATCTAAAATAATGAATTTTCCAAAAGAATTATAATTTTGGCATGGAAGGGGAAATTTTTTCGAAGAATTTTAATCCTGACTTGGAATGGTTTGTAACAAGAAATTTTCGAAAAGAATATATAATTCTAACCTGTAGGAGGAAATTTTCCAGAATAATTAAATTTCGGGTCGGAATAGAAATTGAACAACTTCGGAATTGTAATCCAAACCTGTTTAATTGAATTAATTTTTGAATTTCAGCAACATCCACTGTTACTGACGGTAAAAACAGAGCATCGGCTCGGTTCTGCGGTGAACAACCCATACCTGGCGTTCAGACGAAGGACGGAGAAGATGCAAACTCGCAAAAACCGCAAAAACGACGAGACGAGTTACGAGAAAATGCTCAAGCTCCGCCGAGATCTCAGCAGAGCGGTCACTCTTCTTGAATTGGTCAAAAGACGTGAGAAAACGAAAAGGGAACATCTCCATCTAACCATTGAAGTTTACGAAAAGAGGTACTCCTCACTTTCATTCCCCTCGTTTATTTATTTCCTTTTCAATTTCTCATAGCAAAGTTCATTAAAAATCGAAGTAAAGTAGAATTTATAGTTTTCGCATTGAAATTTAATGAATGTTGATAGAGAAAAGGGAGATGTAGGCCTCGGACTCACCAAATTATTTACACTATTTTCACACTCTTTTTCGCCGATGACACTATTTTTCTACTATTTCGAAAAAATGACACTAAAGACACTTTCTTTAAACATCTTCTCTAATTTGTTACAAATTGTCTCAATAGGTGATTAGAGACCGTGGAAATTTTGAATTTTCAAGCCAAAAGTATGAGCTGTTAACGAAACAGCTGAATTTTAAAACCAAATAGTTCAATATTCCACCAAAAAGATGAATTTTCAAAAAATTACGTAATTTTTCTGTAAAACAGTTGAATTTTTTATCAAATTGTAAAATTTTCTATCAGTTGCATTTTCTACCTGAAGATACTAATTTTCACCAAAAAATGTAATATTTGATATTTAAAGCATAACAGATTTTAATTTGAAATAAACAAGAGTTGAGTATAACCAAAAAGACTTATTTTCCACAAAATTTCTAACAAAAAAAAGGGGTAAATTTCTACAGAAAGAGGTTTTCAATACAAAAAAAAATGTTTTTGAATAAAGAAACAAAATTTTAATCAAATTGTCGAAGTCAAACAAAAAAGTCAAATTTTAAACAATACATTTGAATTTTCAAGAAAGTATATCAATTTTGAACCAAGTATTAATATTTTCAAATAGAAAAGATTAATTCTTAACTATTAATTCAGTTCGCATTTATGTGGAAAAACATAAAAAAGAGAAAGCCTGAGGGCTGCGATAAATAAATAGGCATTTTGATAATTTATAGACTAAAGAATAGCATTTTAAATATACCTTGAAATTCATTTTTAATACTTGAAAAATTTTATGACACTATTTTTTTAATTTGTGACACTATTTACACTATTTTTGATCTCTTAAAGTGAGTTCGGGGTCTGGAGATTCAATTGACTAGGTGCAAATTCCGATGGTGGATTTTTGATGAATGAAAATATTTTTTCAACAGATATCAAGCGCAAGACTTCAATGGCCAGATTTTATCGGAAGTTTCGGCGCTGAAGACATCGAGACCAGCGTTCGCTCCGCTCTTCACAAACCAGTTCGGCGTCCATCAAAATTGGTCTAATAAAGTATGTGTAAAGGTGAGATGGTTTTCATTTGGGGATTGCTTTTAGATGCTTTATTACATTTTTTTTAGTAATTTTTAAAACGAAATGACAGTGAATTTATTTTTGACCGGGAATTTTACCAATTTTTGGAAGAAAAATCTATCGAATCACTTCGAATATCACAAATTTCGTATCACATGATATAATGCAATATAAAATAGGTTTGATTTCAACCTTTTTTCTCAAATTCATTTTTAACGTAGAAGACTTAAATAAGTAAAAATTAAAAGTATTTGAAATAGGAAATTTTTAATAAAATGTGATTTGAGTTGATCAACTGTAAATATAAATTAATGATTTTCAAAATTGAACTATGGTTCTGGTATTAAAAATTGAACAATAACTGATATTACAAGATTATTCTAAATCTGTTTAAAATTAAATAATTTACGAATTTCAGCGTTAAAAATGTAATAGTTGAATTGTCCGCTGAAAAGACGAATTTTCAAATAAAATGATGAATCTTCAATCAAAAAAGTGAATTTTCAACAAAATAGTTAAATTTTCAACCAAAAACATGAATTTCAACTTAAATGATGAATCTTTAACAAACAAAAATTTTAACAAAGTAGTCTCAAATTTAAACCCGATAGTTAAATTTTCAACTAAATAAGATTTAAATTTGAAATAAAAAACAGTCGAATTCAACCAAAAAGGAAGAATTTTCAACCAAATATTTCAATCTTTAACTAAAATAGAATACGTTTTTAACTAAACCGCTGCATTTTTAAACGATAATATTTATTTTCCATGAAAAAGACAAATTTCCAAGAAAATACATAATTTTTAACCAAATAGTTGAATTTTCAACGAAGAAAATTAATTTTCTTCCCAAAAAAATGAAAGTTTTTAATTAAAAAGTTGAATTTTCAACTAAAAAAGAGAAATTTTCAACTAAAAAACAAGTTTTTAACAAAATAGTTTTCAATTTTCAACAAAAAATATGAATTTTCAAATTAAATCATGAATCTTCAACCAAACAAATTAATTTTTAACAAAGTAGTTTCAATTTTAACCAAGTAGTTACACTTTCAACCAAAAAAGATTAAATTTTTCTATCAAAAACAGTAAGTACGACTTTTTCACCAATTAGTTCAAACCTTGACTTACATAGATTAATTTTTAACTAAATAGTTGCATTTTTAATCAATAATGTTTATTTTCTACCAAAAATACGAATTTCCAAGAAAATACAGAATTTTGTAACCAAACAGTTGAATTTTCATCCAAGAAAATCAATTTTCTTTAAAAAAAGGAAAGTTTTTAACCAAAAAGATGGATTTTCAACTTAAATCATGAATCTTCAACCAGAAGAATTAATTTTTAACAGAGTAGTTTTAATTTTAACCAAGTTGTTAAACTTTCAACCAAAAACGATTTAAATTTTTAATCAAAAACATTTAAAATCAAACAAAAAGGTCTAATTCTATATTATAGAAATTTTTAATGAAATAGTTGAATTTTCGAGTAAAAAAAAAAAATAATTTTCACAAAAGAATGGAAAAGTTGAATTGTCGGTTAAAAAAAATTAATTTTCAACTAAGAAAAAAACGAATTTTTAACAAAGTAGTTTAATTTCCAACCAAAAAGATGAATTTTCAGCTTCAGTGATGAATCTTCAACAACAAAAAAATGTAATTTTAACAACATAGTTCCACTTTCAACGAAGTAATTGAATTTTCAACTAAAAAAAAAAAAAAACGAATTCTCAGTTAAAAATTTAAATTTTGTAACCGAAAATAATATATTTATATTTTCACTTTAAAAAATGGATTAAATTTTCCACTATATAGATGAATTTTCAACAGTTGAATGTAATAAAAAGATATGAATATTCAACAAATTAGTTCAAGTTTAAACCAGAGAGATGAATTTTCAACGAAAAAGATTAATTTTTAACTGAGCAGATTTTTTTTTTTTAATAAACAACACGTATTTTCAACAGAATACATGCATTCTCAACTAAAAAAGAAAAGTTTTTAACCAGAAAGTTGAATTTTATACTAAAAAAGACAAATTTTTAACTAAAGATGAAAAAGTTTAATTTTCAGTAAAAAAAAATAATTTTCAACTCAAGAACTAATTTTTAACAAAATTGTTTTCAATTTTCAACCAAAAAGATGAATCTTCAACTTAAATCATGAATGTTAAACAAAACAAAATTAATTTTTAACAAAGTAATTTCACTTCCATCTAAGTAGTTGAATTTTCAACCAAAACAGATAAAAATTTTAAATCAAAGTGTGTTGAATTCAACCAAAAAGAAATAATTTTTAACAAAACAGCAGTATTTTTAAAGGATAATGTTAATTTCCTAACAAAAAGACGAATTTAAAGAGAAATTTTCAACAAATCACATACATTTTGAAGCAAATAGTTCAATTTCCATCTAAAAAAGATAAAATCTCAACGAAAAATATAATATTCGATATTTCAAACCAAAAAGATTAAAATGTTTTATTTAAAAAAATTAAATACTACTTCTGCTTCAAAAGAATGAAAAAGAATACATAGAATTCAAAGAATGAAAAATAATTGAAAGTGATTAAACTGTACAATTTAAAATTGGAATTATAGTAATTTTGTTTTATATTTGTATATTATTAATGGTCAATGCTAGTTAATAGTTGTATCATTGTAAAACGATCCCCTCATGAATGATGGGATATTGAAATCAAGTTTGAATGAAAATATGAAAAACCTAATTTTTCTCCTCAGGACGAGACGATTCCAAGGAAAGAAAAACGACAGTACAAGAAGCGAAAGCACAAATCTGACTCGAGAAGCGGATTGGACGAGGGTCGTGGAGGGACTGGAAGCAGCGGAGGTCGGGGAAGTCGAGCGCTTCTAGGCGGGCTGGACCCGCTGGCCAGTTCGGACGACGACAGTCCTCTTCCATCTCATTCGCATTCTCAACCTTCCCTTCCTTCGGATCGCGACGAGGAAGACACGACCGACGAGGGTCAATTCGCCTTCAAGAGGAGCAGACACAACACTTATTTACCGGTAATTCACAGCCTCTATTACTTGCATAACTCGACGACACAACAAAATAATTTATTTGTTGGATTTTCAACCATACAGTTGATTTTTCAAGTCAAAAATCAAAATTTTCGACAAAAAATGTTAAATATTCAGGCCAGAAAGATGACATTTCGACCATAAAAGAGGAATTTTCATTCCAAAAGAACGAATTTTCAATAAAATAATTTAACTTTCGACAAAATAGTTTTTTTTTCAATTAACTGAATTTTTAATCTATACAGATGAAATTTCTACCACGTGATAAATTTGCAATAAGATAATTTTTTAACCAAAAATGAAACAGTTATATTTGCAGTTATAAAAATTAATTTTTTAACAACAAACAAGTAATTATCAACCAGTTGATTTCAACGAAAAATACGAATTTTTAACCATTTTATTGAATCAATAACAAATAGATGAATTTTCTACCAAAAAGACAAATTATCAACAAAATATATAAATTTTCAGCCAAAAATGGAATAATCAAATTTTCAGTTAAAGCAAATTTAAAAAAAAGATATTTGCAACAAAATTGTTGACTTTTCAATCAAGAAAGATTTCTCGGTCAATAAAGAAAAAAAATGTCATCCAAAGTGTTGAATTTTCAGCCAAAAAAGATGACTTTTCTACCATAAAACAGAAATTTTCAATCAAAAAAAAAAAAAATTTTAAAAAAAAAAAAAACAGTTGAATCTTCAACGAAATAACTACACTTTTAACAAAATAGTTGATTTTTTTTTTTAAATAGCTGAATTTTTAACCTACCAAGATGAATTTTCAACAAAATACATGAATTGTCAACCAAATAGGTGAATTTTCAATACAGAAAGATAATTTTATAACAAAAACTGGAATAATTGAATTTGCAGTTAAATTTATTTTTAACAACAAAAAAAGTAATTATCAACCACTTGAATTCAACGAAAAAAAGATGAATTTTAAAAGAAATAGTTGAATCCTTAGGTAAATAGATGAATGTTCAACAACAAAAAAAGGATTTTCAACCAGTTCAATTCAACTAAAAAAGACGAATTTTTAACAAAATTTCGGAAGAAATTTTTTTTCTTCATTTGTTGAAATGTAATTGTTTCAACTAAAAATTCATGTATTTTGTTGAAAATTTATCTTTTTTTTGAAAATTCATTTCTTTGGTAGAAAATCTAACTATTCGTTTTTTTGTTCCTTGAGAATTAACTTTTAAACTGAAAATTTAACTTCCATTTTTGTTGATCTATGGTGGTTTTCTTATCTGAGAGAAAAACGTATAACGGTCATGAAAAATGAAAAATTTTCCCTATTTTATTTTTAATGCTAAGCACTTAATAGGAGATAGGATAATAATTTAGTTTCTTTTTTTATGAACAGCCTGTATCAGACGGATTTGGAAACTGGCCATGGTGCGACAGAAGTGAAGGTGGCTTAGCGGATAAAAGATATAGGTTCGCCCTGACGAGCATAAGTAAACCGACTCCAAGGTGTATCGGCCTCGCAAGACGAAGAATGGGTCGAGGTGGCAGGTAAAGTACATTTTCAATTATTTCCACGCTTCAAGTTTAAAACATTGGAACGAAAAACTAGAGAATAAACTTCTGGGAATAAAAAAATGTAAATGCTCCAACTGATTTCAGAGTCATCTTGGACCGTTGTTCAGGTAGCATAGACGACATCTGGTCTTCTTTGGATTTCACGATACACGAACCAAATCGTGAACTGACGGATCCGACGGCTACTGCCACGACAACGACTGCCGTTAAGAAGGAAGTGTGAGTACAAAATTCCATTTACAGGCTGGCGACTTGACCGGGAAGAAACCGGAAAATGACCCGGAATTTAATTTAAAAACCGGGAATTTACAAAATTAGCAAAAAGTAGCAAAATCAGGGGGCCGCTGGACTGGGAAATGACGGGGAATTTCATGAGACCGGGAAATTACGGTTAATTTATTTTTTGAACAGGAATTTTACAAATTTTTAGGAAAAAAATCTGTCCAGCTTTGATTTCAAACTTTTTTTAAAATAATTAGTTTGAATTATTATCTTTTTCAATAATGATTTATCATTCAGTTCAAAATGCGTAATTCGAAAATCTTTCACTTTACAAATTTTCGAATATAGATTTTAATTGTTAAGCCTACATTTTATTTAAAGAATTTTTAAAGTGCAGTTTCAAAGACTTGAACAATTAAAATTAGAAGCCGTTTGAAATCGAAGAATTTGGATAAAACCTTTTTTTTTGAGCAACTGTGAATATCAATTAATTAATGATTTTTAACATTGAACTGTACTTTCAGGATTAAAAATTAAATAATGATTGATTTTACAAGATGTTTCGGAATCAATTCACAATTTTAGAATTTACAGATTTGAACGTTAAAAATTAAACTGTTTCAATTGGAAATTCTTATTAGTTAATCAAATGTAATTGGCCGATTGAAACTATATTAACTATTTTCTCTTTTAAAATAACTTAAAATTAATAGATTCAGAATTGAAGGCTTTTATTAAATTTCAAATATTGCTTCAGTCTAAAATGTTCCATTTTTAAACCATTCAATGTGAACTTTTTTAATTAAGAAAAAGAACAATTACTTAATATTTAGAATTATCTGACTGTTCATTTAAAATCAGTAATTATAAATAAAATATTCTCAGGGCTCGGAACGGGTTACTATTTTGATCCGCGGTTACTAAAAAGTTACCTATTTTATGAAAAGGTTACTTTTGGTTACTCTTTTTGTCCGAAATAACGAAATGAAAGAATTCATTAATCGTATATTTAAAAACTTGTGAAAAATGTAAACATTAAAATTTTTTCAGTAAATTTGGCACTTTAGAGCCGGGAAAATTAGGGAATAGCAATAAAATAATAATTAGTTCGTATGTAAATTGTATAAAAAGGGCTATTAATTAAATTATTATGAATCCTGATAAAAACTAAATGATAAAACTGATTTAACTAAAATTGTTAGTTTTTATTTTAAAATTTAAATCTTTTTTGTTGAAATATTAAACTATGTATTATATTTTTCGATGAAAATTTATCTTCTTGGTTGAAATTCGGTGAAAAGTTGATCAACTTTTGATAACATTTTATTTTTTGTTGGAAATTCATCATTTTAGTTGAAAATTCGTCTTTTTTGGTAGAAAATTAATCTTCTTAATTTAAAATCAGCCTTTTATCTAAAAATACATAATTTTACTTGAATATTCATATTTTTGGTTACAAATGTACTTATTTTATTGAAAATTCGTCTTTTTCGGTTGAAGATTCCCCTGTTTTCGTAGAAAATTCAACTATTTGGTTGACAGATAACTTTTTTGTCAAAAATCCATATTTCCTGGTTGAAAATTCAACTGCTTTGTAAACATTGGTCTTTTTGGCTTAAAAACTCAACAATTTCGTTGAAAAATAACCTATTTTGTTTAAAATCGTATTTTTTTAATGAATTCTACCGGCTTTTATATTAAATTAAAATTATTTTTGGTTATTATACCAACTATTACATTTTTTATTAACAATTAATCTTTTTTTTAAGCTTGAGCAGTTCAGAGTCATGAATATTCAAAAATAAACACGCAAAAAAACTAAACTTTGAACGTTACATTTTTAATTGTTAGATTTAAGAAACCAAAAAAATCGGGCTGTTCGTACCGAAATTTCGGCGCAATTAGCCCAAGGCCTAATTTGAAACAAAATATAGATTTTTTACAGATTTTGAACAAAAAGTTTAGAACCTTTTTAAGAATTGTGAAAGGCCTTAAAAAATAAAAAACATTTCCTTAAGATTCCTAGGAAAATTGAAAATGATTTTTATTTTGAAAAATTAATTTCAGGAGAATATTTAAAAACACTTAGAAAGATTGACAACATTGTCAAAAATGAATGTGGAAGATTTAAAGGAAATTTTTATTTTAGATTTTGTAGATTTTTCCAAATTTTGAAATAAAATTTGGAAGCATTTTAAGGATTTTTAAACTATTTAAAATAATTTAGCTTTTGATTTAAGAAGTGTTCAGCGTATTAAAAAATGTAACTATTCAATGTTTAATATTTCTAGTTTAAAATTGCTTAAAATCATATAATTTTGAAAAATTTTCAATTCAATGATTGATTCTTTAATTTAGAGCATTGAAAATGATAACGTGGATTTATATTGTTGGATCTGAATCTGCTTCTTCGAAATCCACAATTTATAAAAGTTAAAAATATTAATTTAGCAGTTTAACCGCGTTTAATAAAAAAATTTCCAGATGAAAAGTGTTAGTAGCTTCCATTTTATACATGTAACTTACACAGGCCGAAAAAATTTAAACCCAAAGACCGGAAATTAATTAAATTAATTCAATCAAAAATTAAATCAATTAAATTGCAAAATAGTTCAATTAAAAATTACTTTACTTATGGTTCTGCATTCTTTGGAAATTTTGAGCCAATAAAGAATGAAATGTCTCATCTTTTGCATTTACATCTTTTACAAACGGTTATTTTATAATTTTATGTAAAAAAAGGAGACCTGGAAAAACTTGATTTTTTACTTACTAATATGTAAATTAAAGTTGGAACTGTGAATATCAGTAAAGAAGTATAATTTCTACTTTGAAACAGGGAATGAATAAACAGTGCCCCCTCGCCCCCCTCTTGTAAAAAATTCCGTCAAATCCTTTGACATCTTTAGGAATCCATTGAAATAATTTGAAATCCAATGCTATCGTTTCAAATATCTCGCAATCTCGTAAATTATTCTGAAATCTTTTTTAAAAATCCGGGAAACCTTTGGAAATCTTTCACAATCTCTTGGAATTCTTTGAAATCTTTTAAGATCTCTTAAAATTCCTCGAAACTTCGTAAAATTCGTAAAAATTCTTTAAAAGTTTTTGAAATACTTCGAAATCTCTTAAGATCCTTTAAAATCCGTAGAAATCGCTTATAATCTTGTGAATTACTTTGAATTCCTTTGAAATCCCTTAAAGTCCCTTCAAATTCTTCGAAATTTCTTAAAATCCTTCAAAGTTTCTAAAAATCGCTTGAAATCCTGTAAAGTCATTTGAAATTTTTAGGGATCCCCTAAAATAATCTGAAATCCAATAATATCCATTCAAATCTCTCGAAATCTCGTAAATTATTCTGAAATATTTTTAAGAAATCCGGGAAACCTTTGGAAATCTTTCACAGTCTCTTGGAATCCTTTAAAAACCGTTGAAATCTTTTTAAATTTCTCGAAATTTCATAACAATTCTTCAAAAGTTTTTGAAATACTTCAAAGTCCTTGGAAATCCTTCAAAATCTCTTGAAATTGCTAAGAATTCCTGGAAATTTGGCGTCTTCGGGCTTCGCCCATATCAGACTTTGTGCTTTGGTCGTCGTTATAATGATATAGTGTTTTTTAAATTTATTTTTTTAATATTAGATAAATTTGGAGATCAGAGATTAGGTTGTTTGTCATCCATTCTAACGTGAAAATAAATTCAGAAATCTTGGATGAATCCGCGATTTTTTAATTACAATGTATCGATATTTCTTTTTAATATCGATGTTTTTGTTTCGATGCTCCCGTTATTTGGACACATTAATGTAAACTTGTCTAATTTCAGATTGCACTTCCGACCAAAGACGCCGCCGATGTCGACGCAGAGTGCCAGCGAGTCAAGCAGCGATTCGGACTCGGAAATGGAATCCTCTCTCTTGAGGCCGGAGCCACCAGCACCTTACCCCTTCCCTCCCGAGGCGACGTCGATCTGCGTCGATGTGGAGGCGGATCGTCCCGGGGACGAGCCGCCCTTCACCACCGAGTTCAACATCTCGGAGTACTTCTCCCCCGAGGGTCTCTCGGACTTTGACCTGGCGGTCGGTGGTGCTTTACCCGCAAACGATTCCCCGAGCGAATCGCGGACAGAAGAACTCGACCTGGGTTGCTCTCGTTTCTCCCTGACGACGGAGAGCGACGCAATCCTACCACCAACCCGGCCCCAGTGCAGTGCTAGTGATAGTGTAAATACAAACTCTCCCCCTTCCTCTTCTTCCTCGTTGTCGTCGTCGTCGTCTTCGGGGCTCACGAACTCGGCCTCCTCGTCGTCAACGACGAGCGAGCAACTGCAACAACTACAATTACCCTCATCCTTAACCCGGACGGAAGTCCAGCAACTGACCAAGTTCCCCAAACACAGACAATTAGCGAACAATGGCAATAATGCTGCCTCGATACTGTCCAAGTCCCTGACTAGTCCGACGAATAACAGGAGTGGCGGTGGCAGCGGTGGTAGTTCGGGAGTGAAAGTGTTGGGCGCGACGGGACTCGGGAATGGCCATCAGAATGGCCCAGTGATTGTGCACAACTCAAATGCTAACACAAACAGTCTGCAGAACAGTCACGTGGCCAACAGCCAGTCGACGATTCTTCTGCAGACGCAGAAGCATCCGCCGTCCAACATGCTGCCGGGCATCATCAGCCAGAATAAACTTGTCAGCCTGAGACAACAGCAGCAGAGCCAGGCCCAGCAGATACCAACGTCCGGGGAAATTACGCTTAATAGTAATAGGTCAGTTGGAGAAAGTCTTCCTTCGATCGCCTCCCTCGCCGCGAAAAAGAATTTTGTTTATTTGAAGGCTAATTGAGATTAAACGTTCATTCCTAAAAAGGTGTCGACTCCAAGGAGTGTTTGCTGTTTTGTACTCCAGGGAGTATTATAAGGGTTCCTCATTCTCTAGCGAATGGGAACTTTAAAGAATGTCTGTAACGCCAATTTATTTCAGTAAGCGCCAATAGTGGCGCTGTATGAGTTGGTTCCTTTTTGCGCCCTTGGGACCACGTTTTCTATCGTATTTGTTTTGTTCATGGTGATCAGGATTCGTCGAAATTTCGGGCATCCAACCCGCGTCACTCAGTAAATCTTTTCATTGGAATTAAATTCGTGATATTGGAACTAGATTTGAGAAACAATAAAGACCAACTTTACTCAATTTTTAAATAAAATGTTCAAATTTTTAGTAATTTATGATCAATTCTACCATAAAATTCCGGTAATTTGTGGTAACTTATTGGGAATGTCTGTCGAGCATTTCGCCATCTGGTGCCAACAATCAGAGCTGGAAAGAGTAGGTTGGAATTTCCATCTTATACAGTGAATCAAGGAGGAACGTGCGCAACTTCTAGATCATAATAATTTCTGGAAAAAGAGTTGAGAATTCCATAATACTACGTATATTGCGCCTCTAACGGCAAATTTATGTTAAATTTCTAAAAAAGCAACACATTTTTAGTTGTACCAACAGGCATAACCAATATTATTTCAATACGAATGAAGAAGAAATACTTTTTCACTACGAGAAACTCTGCACTTACAAGGAGAGGCCGCGAGGTACTCGTCGCCGATTCGGCTGGGGCATTAAAGGGTAAAAATACATTAAAGTCCATTACGCGCGTATTGTTTTTCTTTAGTTTTTTCTTTCTTTCTCGGAAACTAAGGCACATTGGATCAACATAAAATATACGCACCTAATGGATTTTCATGTACTTTCACCCTGTGAAGTCCCAGTGGAATCAGCGACGCACATCTCGCGACCTCTCCTTGTTGAAAATTTTCCAATATCTTTTGACTTCTCTAAATTCAATTAAATATTTATATGAAAAACCATGGTTAGGTTTGGTAACTGAACGGTAGTTGGAAGTAATTTGACTTGATTGTTTGTGAATTATCACGCTGGTAGCCCTGTTGGCATTCAAAATATTTAATCAGTTGGTTGTCCGCCAAACTGAAGAGTTCAATTCATTAATTTTTATGACTTAGAAAAACCCTTCTACATTAGACACATGATTTAAAAGCTTATATTTTCCACACAAGATGTTAACAAATTATTCTATTTTGCAAAATAACGCGGAATTAATAACGGTTCATTTGACTTAACTCATTACATGTTCCGCATTAAGAACTTGAATGAACTTCAATTAATGTGTATAGAAAAAAATGTGATCCATACTTTGCAAAGAATATGAAAATTAGAAGATTGGAATTGAAGTACGAAATTCTAACCTAACTTATAGGTTAGGGTTTTTAGATATTATTTCATTCATAAATTAATAAAAATTTACTTCGAGTTCATGTTTGCTTAAAAAAATTTAAAATAAATACTACAATAATTTTTGTTATAAAAAAAAAACATTTTGGTCAAAAAATGTATTTTTTGACAGATTACGATAGAAGTTCGGCGTGTTTGGCACCAGATGACGGTATCGCAGTTTAAACATTCCCGATAGAAGCGTTTTTCCAAATTTTCGGTAATTTATGGTAATCTTTATCATAAAGTTCCGGTAGTTTATAGTTTATGATAATTTGTCGCTTTGGGTTGGTCTACTCAAAAATAATTTTTTTTTCACATCATAAACCGACAAATAACTTACAAATAATAAATAATATGAATTTGAGGTGAAAAAAAAAATTATTTTTCATTACGAATGTAATCCCTATGCAAATCGGCACGGGATAGGTGGCGCTAGTAGGCGTGATACGGTAGACCATGAACAATACAGATATGGAGAACGTGTGTTTTTATCGCTTTTATTCTCCGGTTGCCAATTCGCTGCAGAATTTCACCAAAAAATGCAATTATTCATAATGCGCATACTTAATTAATTATCCTTACACTACTCCCTGGTTTATTTTTTGATTTGGAAACTTAATAAAATTAACCAAGTTTTCTTCTTCATATTTTTTTGAGTTTAGACGCCAAAATGAATATTCCACAGTGATCAAATTAAATTAATTTTTCTCTTCCTCTTAAAATTAAGAACACGTGATTTTACGGACATTTTCTCATTAGAAAGAAAATTATATGTACATAATTCGAACGCTTTCAAATTTCGTGACTTTTGATACTTTATCAAATATTCAAATTAGCATTGTTCTATCCATTTTTCAGTTTTTCAAATTGGGGAAATCTCTCTAGTTTAGGTTCAAGTCAAGGATGGAATTTTTGAACTGAAAAAACTTTAATCCTTGGCTGACGCGGAGCATGATTATGCTCTGCCATGAATCGAATTTAACTTCAAAATTAAAAATGGCGGACCCATTGTGCCGGTTGTCAAAATGTTCAATAAATGAAAAAGTTGATATATTATCGTTGATTATCGTGGAAAAAGGCGATAAGAATGAAATTAAATTCTTAAAGGTATTTGAGGTAGCTAAATTTTAACCAAAAAGAAAAGTCCCGGATACAATGTGGCGGAATAAATTTTAAATTTGATATAATCACACCATTTTTTTCATTGCTACGCCGTATTGGATCCGTAACTTCGGATTTTTAAATTTATTATTGATATTTTTTAAATTAAAATTCGGTTACTTAACAATTTTAACTTTTTCTAGTCCGAGCGCCCCCAAAGTCACTAGTTTTCCAATTCGGGGGCTTTCGATTTTCAATTATTTGGATTATTTCATTGTGAATCTTTTTCATAAATTAGACATTTTGAAATTGTGGCTCTTTTAAATTTTTATTTTTTTAAACATTTTTTGCTTTTAATGTTAAAAGCTTTTTAATTTAGGATGTGTAATTTTTAACTTTCCAAATTTTGGTTGTACGAAATTGTCAGTATTTTAATTTACACTGTTATTTTAATTTAAAAGTAAATACTTTTTAATTATCATAGAATACTTACAGTTACTATTTTCAAATTCAGGCGTTTCTGAATTTGGATTCTTTGAAAGTGTTTTATCGAGAAATTTGAGAAAACTCGAAATTATTTTTCCTAGAGTCGACACTTTGACGCTTACGTGAATTATGAGCCAAATTATTGCAGTAACTTATATATAATTATTTACATAAATAATTGATCAATCTGAGATTCATAATCGACCATTTTTGATCTCATCACAAATTAAAAAACCGTCAGTATTCACTTCATGCAATTTTTGTAAAATTGATTAAAGACTAGAAATCTAAAATTTTCTAAATTAGTATTGAAGTTCACTATAATTTTAACCTAATTGTTATATTGAAGAATAAGCGACATTCTGAAATTTAATGTGACAGTTTTTGGAATCTTCCAGAAAATATGAACCAAATTTTTATTGATTCTTATGGTCAAATACTCGTGGTTGCTAGTCGGTTACAAAATTAATTTTTCTAACCCATTCAATTAGAAATTATTTTCTTTTTCAAAAATACATTCCTATTCACTAAAATATAAAATGTGATTTACTGAATAATTTTGAGTCTATAACTATTTTTAATTATTTCAAATTTTTTTTTACGAATTTCAATCTTTAAATCAGCTGGTATTTTAATTTTAATGCCTTTAGATTTGAAGCCTTTTTTATTTTATTTGAAATCGTAGCAACCTTGAAAAGTGACAATAAATGAACAAAAATTAAGAATTTGTATATACAGCTTCAGATGAAAAGCAAGAAAAAAAGAGTAAATGTTACCTTAAGACAGGTTTCTTCTATTTTAATTTTAAGTCCTGTGTAAATATTTTGTACACTTATTTTTATACGGTGTTTTTCATTTAATTATTAAGGGATATTGCGATTCTTTTTTTCCATACAAAAATGTATACTACGCAACAGAATTATTCATCAAAATGTACTTCCTTTTTCGTTGAATATTTAAAAATTAGATTAGAACTTCGATTTTATTTTTGTTTTTGGATTATTTGGAAATTAGTATTAGTGTATTTCTTTTCCAAATTCAAAAGATTGCGAAAAAAAGAAACATTTTATCGAGAGATTATTTTATTTCTTATTTGTAAATAGATGTCTAAGCATTCGAAATTTATGTACATAAATGTAGCAAATGGAAGCGAGATTTCCGAGAAAAAAAGACAAAATTTTTAGTAAAATTTGATAAAGAAAATGAACACGAAAAAAAGAATCTGACTAATTTTCTCCGAATCCCGAATGATTCTTCATTTTAATAATCTAATCTATCGTTTCCGCCCATTATTTAATTTCAAGTGTTATAGAAACTAGAAATTGACCCCTCGATAAAAAAATGGTCAAAGTCTTTAGAGGGTGAATGCCTAGTCCAAAAATTTCAAATGCTTTATCCGACATTTAAAGGTCTGGGCGAACCGGTTGGTTAAAAATTGATTTTGCTTCTGTTCGAATTTTTTGAATCCCGATTGAATGTTTATTAGGTGTACAAATTCGGTGCCTTTACTTGCATTTTTTCCCGTCCTAAGTTCGTTTTTAAGGGCGAACCTTAAGCTTTAAAAGACAATATAATATGTGGCGGCCCTGCGGACTTAACCTCGAAAATGGTGACCGACCAGGAGCATTGGAGATATTGCATTTTTTTTGCATTCCAACTAAAAAATCACCATTATGAAATCTCTGGAACCACTTCTTACACGTTTTATATTTCACCGCACCTTCTCCCAAGGCTGTGACCAAATAATTTCGGTCGCTTCACCTGCATTTTTTTCAATTCCAGTGGAAAAAGAATGCAGTGTGTGAAATGTTCCTTGCCGGACACCGTTGTATTCGCTAATGATTTCTAAGGTAAAAGTCCGCAGGGCCGCCATCTATTTTATTGTGTTTAACAGCTTAAGAATTGGAATGCAAAAATAATGCATTGTCAGATGCTTCTTGTCGGACGCGATCGAGACATCAAAGTAAAGGCACCGAAATAATGTGTAGACCTAATAAATGTGTAACTATTGTTTTCGAACTTTGAAATAACCGAATCATCAATTATCCGACTGGATTTTTTTCCGAACTTGCAAGCGACCATAATGAAAATAGATATTAGGTCGTTTGCAAATTGATAAGTTCGGATATTTGAAATTTGGGGACTATGCATATGCCCCGAATTCTGAAAAAAAGTTAGTAATAAAAATGACTGTAATTGCAGTGAAGGAATGGACATGGAAGTAGACGGTGTGGAGGCATCGCCATGCGATGGAAAGCCACAGCAGCAGCAGCTAGTGCGAACGAGTAAAACCAATTCACTCGCAATGGAAGTGACATGATGCCTGCTATCGGCACCCCTGTTGCTGCCATTTCGACACTGGGGGCTTCGCTGACCTTACCTTGCCGATGTCTACCCAATCTTTTTTTTGGGGACTGGCTACAGACTGCGCACGCTCCGCACGCTTTACAGCGGTACCGTTACTTGCGATCTTGCATTCATGATCGACGCTTTCACCACGACTCGATAAGAAACAATAAAAAGACAAATTTTATTATTATTCACTCGAGAGTGATTATTTATCGTCAACTCAAAGTTGCCATGACTCCAAATCAAACCCTTCCAAATTTTGATGATTATAAATGCTCTCGGATGTATTGTGAGGTTATCAATCCTCTGCGCAGACTCGGCGGTCGTAGAGGGCGCTGCGAAGGCCTGACAATCGTACACTTTTCTGTACTAGGGCTAATAATGAACAAGTCTAAATTTATTATTAAATTATATTTATGAAGTCTAGAAATGAAATTTTTTCGAATTCGGGTGTTTCCAAATTTAGAAAATTTTTGAATTACGGACTTAAAAAAAAACGAACAAATTTATCAGTATTCTAATTAAAATCATCGAAGTTTGGAAGATTCTGAATGCATCAGAAAGTTTTTGTTTCCAAAGGAGGCGGGTCATAAAATCTGTTATTTTTCCCCAGGCGGATTTCGTTCTCCTTTTGTATTTTGACAGTATTTTGCTCAAATTGAACGAAAAAAATAGTCATTTTTCGTTCGAGTCTCTCAATTCAAGATTTTCAATTATCTCCGAAAACAAATATAATGGGCGCCCAACGTAAGCATTGACCCACCTTCTTTCGGATTTATTTTGAAATTTGGACGAACTCGACTTATTTCAAATCGAAAAGATCAAAATGTGTTACTCATTTCGATATGTTCAATTTTCGCAAAAAAAAAAAATGCTCAATTAAAAAAATTGTAATCCAGTCGTGGTGCCGAATTTCCAGACACGCCAAAGTTGAAGATTCGCGGAACTTCTCTCTTGAATTTCCGACGCATTTGTTGCACTTGATATTCCATAAGCGTAAGTCCTCGGTCTTCCATGCAAGTAAAGCATCTTCTCGAGCTTCGAATCTTCGCGACTCATTATTATTATTATTATTATTATTCCAAAAAGGAACTGAAAATCGGGAAAACCAATTTTTCAAAAACGATTCCCTTCAAAGATATAAGTTTCGTATATAGACTAATCTTATTTAATCGAATCAATCTTTTATTTCCAGATTCTAAATTTTTCATTTACAAGGCGAGGTCGCGAGATGTGCGTCGCTGATAAGACTGGGGCTTCACATTAGATCGAAAGAACGAATACGCACCTAATGGATTTTCATGCACTTTCACCCTGTGGAACTCCAGTATAATCAGCGACGCACATGTCGCGTCCTTGTTAGCTGAAAATTTCCGATTTTTCCTTCCTTTCCGTTGTTGTTAGAAAAATATGATTTTCTCCGAGAAAGTCGTGTCTGGAAATTAAAAAAGCCGTCGTCCACGGTTGACCTCCGTAATTTGCGTCTGGACCTACGAAGTATACAACGGGTATATCAAGACACTCTTGTCTTTCATGTTAGTAGCCGCGAACGGTTTATACAAAAGTACATAACGCTTTACGAAATTAGGGTAATATTTATTGTGAGAAGGTTCACGCCCACCGACTTGTAATCTCACTCGAAATATTGTAAAAACAATGATTTTTTTTTGGTTTACTTTGATTGTACATAGGGAAATGTACAGATTTGTCGAAGATAGGATTTTTAATAATTGAAAAAAGAGTTATATTTTCTGAAAAAATGTGGAAATTCGGAATTTTGTTCTTATTTTGACTCTAGTCTGGCGAGGCTTTTAAATTTTGATGATTCAAGATTTAGACGCTTTTAAATACGATGGGCTTTCGAATTTGGATTCTTTTAAAATCGTCAGTCTCCCTATTTGCGTCATTGCACAGTTTTGAGCTTTTCACTTTTTGTGTTTCACATTCACATTGCTTCTCAGTGATGTTGGTCGATGCAAAATTACTTTTTGCGTAAATAAATATACGAATAGAAGCAAACTAAGAGAAATAATTTAGAAAAATTGAATATTCGTTTCTATCAGTATTAACTGTATATAATAATTTCAGTTATTGTATATTTTTTCTTTAATATTGTATCAAAATCTCAAACAGATACCCAATAGTTCCATGTTAGTGGCGTGGTTGTCACTACACTACAGGTTCTCCCACCTGCGAGTAGTTTTGCATCACCAATGGGCATTTCTAATTTTTGAGGCTGTTAAATTTGGACGGGTTTAAAAATGAAAGTTTGCAAGTTTTGAATGCCTTACATTCACTTGTTTCTCACTTTTAATATTTTTAAATTAAAAAGTGGCTATTTAGGTTGCTGCTGTTTTTTTTTACTTTTCAAGTTTGAGCGGTTTTCAATTGGCACGATTTAAATTTTGAAAGCTTCCAAATTTGAAAACTTTTGAATGCGATGACCAACCGATTTTGTACGCTTTTATAAAATCTAAGTTTAAATCCACATTTTTAAAAATACGAAACATTGGGAGAAACAGCCAAAAATCCGAAAATATAAATCCCTACAACAAAAAAATGGAATAGAAAATTCGCGATATTGAATAATGGCAAAAAAATGCCTCACAGCTTATGATATTACTGAGAATGATAATTGCTAAAAATAAATAATTCAGGACGGAAATTTTGCTGACATAAATATGAAATATGCAACTCTGTCAAATTGCCGACACTAGAGAATTCTCGATATGGCATAATTTTACTGAAAAAAAATCTCGAATGTGAAGATGCGCGGAAAAAACAAATGTAAACAGAAAATTTTATTAAAAGTACTAAGGAACGTTTATATGGACCTAAATTTTTAGAATTTCAAAAAAATTTTTGTAATTCTAAACATTTAGGACCATACAAACGTTCCTTAGTGCCCTTTATTTAATTTCCCAAATTTTCATCTTGATATCTCATTTCTTGTGCTTTCACTTTTCGGAAATTTCCTATTTTAGGAATTTTTTTTCACATTTAGAATTTTTCAGTAATATGATGCCTTCTAGTAATATTCCTGAATCTAAACAATTAAAAATTACTTTTTTACGAGAATTTTCTATTTCGAACCTTTTTTATGGGGAATTTCTCAATTTGAAACTGCATATTCTTTAAAAATACGAAGCCTTCAAGGCCATGTAATGCTTATGCGCTTCCTACTTTAGCAACATTTATTGCAACAACCACTTGCGCACAAATTGAGATATCCAGTATATTTTTAGATGTACAAAAAAAATTTAAAAATTGTGTTTTCTGTAATTTTTAGTGTTTTTTATTTAACTTGTAAAGTGTGTCGGTTAAGTATGAATCGGGTAGTTATTACATGGCCTTAAAACAAATCCTAAATATTTCTAGAGTGGATTAAAAAAAATTCGAAAAATTAAATTTCCTGCACTGTAAAATATCCGATAAATAATTTTTCGAAATGGGAAATTCTCAACGATATAAAATTCCTGAATCTAAACAATAATAAAAATGGTTTTATTTAAAGAAAAAGATTAAATGTTTATTTGTTGGAATTTTATTTCTCGGGGGTTTTTAGTCATTCCGGCCAACAATTTTGAATGATTTTAAAATCTATGTTTAGATCCGCATTTTTAAAAACACGAAGCCTTTAAAATGAATCTTAAAAATATGGAGCTTTCAGCATTAGATTTAACTGTAAAATAATAAAATATTAATTCCCAGTTTGAAAATTGATATTTTGTTCGAAAATCGAGTGATTTTTAAGGTCGGCTGGGTTGGTTTGTTGTCGTTTTACGCGGACTTGGATAAAAAAAATGAGATGGAACCTGCTGGCACGAAGCGACAGTGGCATTAACGAATCTAAATGTACACAAGTTATTCGCATTAAAGGGTCTTAACTTACCTGTATTTAATCCATAGTACACACGCTCTTCTACGTAACAATCTGCGCGCTATTGCTAACCAAGTTCTAGGTTTTTCGGTCTTAACCGATCTTCTTGAATCCCATTTCCATTTATTTTTCATTTTACACGATTCAAACAAATTATTTAGAGGAATAAATAGCGCTTGTTGAATCGGAGGGGATTTGAGAAGACCATTTTCAAGAACTGGAATCAAATAATTTATTTTAAAAAGTTACGTACCTCGTATTTTATTGATTAAATTTTCAGTAACAAGAAGATTGAATATAAACCCTCACAGCAATAGGATATCCTATTTTATGCCGTTTATGTCACGTGTGATCCCAAGGATGTCCTACAAGGTGGAAATTTGGATATCCCACAAGGCGGCAATTTAAATATCCTACAAGGTGGAAATTCGAATATCCTACTAAGCGGAAATTTGGATGCCCTACAAGGCGGAAATTTCGATATCCTACAAGGCGGAAATTTAAATATCCTACAAGGTGGAAATTCGGATATCCTGCTAAGCGGAAATTCGGATGCCCTACAAGGCGGAAATTTTGATAGCCTACGAGGCGAAAATTTAAATATCCTACAAGGTGGAAATTCGAATATCCTATCAAGCGGAAATTTGGCTGTCATACAAGGCGGAAAGTTGGATAACCCGTGAGGATATTCTGCAATGAGAAAATTTCAATATCCTGTAAAGAAGAATATTTAAATATCCTATAAGGAGGAAATTTGAATATCCTACAAGGCGGTAATTTGAATACCTTACAATACGGAAATTTGTATATCTTACTAAGCGGAAATTCGGATGTCCTGCAAGGTGGAAATTTGGATATCCTAAAAGGTGGAGGCGGAAATTTGAATGTCCGACCAAGCGGAAATTTGGATAACCCGTGGGGATATCCTGCAAGGCGAAAATTTGTATATCCTATAAGGCAGAAAATTGAATATCCTACAAGGCGCAGGCGGAAATTTGTATATCCACAAGGCGGAGGCGGAAATTGAGATAATCCGTGGGGATATCCTGCAAGGTAGAAATTTGAATATCCTACAAAGCGGAAAATTGGATGTCTTACAGGGCGGAAATTTGGATAACGTTCAAGGCGGAGGCGGAAATTTGGATATCCTACAATACGACAATTTGGATGTCCTACAAGACCGAAAAGTTTGATATCCCACAAAGCGGAATTTTGGATGTTCTACAAAGCGGAAATTTGAATATCTTACAAGGCGGAGGCGGAAATTTGGATATCCTACAAGGCGGAAATTTGTATGTCCAACAAGGCGGATACTTGGATATCCTACTAAGCGGAAATTCGGGTGTCCCACAAGACGGAAATTTGGATATCCTACAAGGCGGAGGCGGTAATTTGGATAACCCGTGAGAATATCCTGCAAGGTGGAAATTTGGATATCCGGGATGTCTATGGGACGTTTCTAGGATATTCAAATGTTCCACGTGGGATATATAAACATTTTAATGTCCTACTTGGGACATTTGAATATCCCAGAAACGTCCCACAGACATCCCAGATATTCAGAGGTTATCCAACTTTTCGCCTTGCAGGTCATCCGAATTTCCGCATTATAGGATATACAAATTTCCGCCTTGTAGGATATTTAAATTTAATAAAGATAAATGAGATCGAATGGAATATCCTATTGCTGTGAGGGACGTGACACATTTTTTAACGTTATATTCTAAATATTTATAATTTATAAATATGCACACTTACAAATTTGGATACTTTTACTGTGAAAATCCCATTAAAATATTTAATTTAAAAAATACTAATAAAATTAGTAATTTTAAACTAAATTTGGATTCCAGCTCTTGGATTTTCGAACTAAAAGTTCGATCGAGAAGAGCCTTTTTTCCTTTTGTACACTTGACTCGAGCCTTCGTGCTTAAACCCGTAAGTGAAAAAAAATGTAATTTTCAAAGTGTACCGCAGATATGACAGAATATAATGAAAACGTAAAAATGGCACAGAGTGTTCTTGGCAATAGTCAGAAACCAAAAACCATAAATGAAACTCTCGAAGATTCGAAAAACTTTCGGTTTGGATGATCTGAAAGATTTCGGGATACCGAGCGTTTTTGTTTCTTTTTCTTCTCTCTTTTTTTTATTCTATTTTTTTCACTTTTATTTTGTATAGAGAGCAGCAAAAGTCTGGTGCCAGCCGCGAGATTAAATGGGATTTAATGACGCTGCGGTGCGAAAATCGTGGGAAACATAAACGATGGGGAGATAAGGATGATTAAATAATAATAAAGAAAAAATACTGTACATATAAAAATAATTACGCTTACTGTATCTCTTACTTTTAGGTGATTAATTAAATGTAATTAATGTTGTTGTGGTAGGCGCACAGCGATGTGTAAGAAAACTATGAATAATTCGAAACAATTTTAGGAGGAGTAATAAAGAAATTTTATCCTGGAAATGTCTCGGCTTTTAATTTTTTCCACTTTTTGTATTAATTCTAATTAATTAATTAATTAATTCTCCTTCTATTAATTCACACTCTTTCCCATTTTTCACGAATTCCTGTTTTTCCCCTGTTTTCAAGAAACTTACCCTTTTTCTCGTTTTCTCGCTTACAATCAAACTATTTTTGTATTAAAAATTAATATTTTTAATAAAAAAAAGTCAACTTGTTTGAGAATTATTTTTATTGTTGAAAATTCAACTGTCTTTTTAAAAAATCGCCTTTCAGATTAAAAAATGCAACTATTTGATTTTTGGCCAAAGTTTAATCTTTTTTGCTTGAAAATTTGACCATTTGGTAGAAAATTCATTTTCGCAGCTTGAAAATGTAATTATTTTAATGAAAATTTAATTATTTAGTTAAAAAGTAATATTATTTGTCGAAAATTCAACGGTTTCGTTGAACATTTTGTCTCTTAAGAATAAAAATTAAACTTTTCTGGTTCTAAAAAATTCGTCACAGGCTTGAAAAATCCTCAAATGCAATAACTTTTTTCTTATTTTTTGGTTGAAAAATACTATGTATTGTACTTTTCGTTCAGAATTCCTTTCTTTTACTTAAAAATTTAATTATTTTTTTGAAAATTCAACTATTTTGTTTAAGTCTTTTTTGGTCGAACTTGGATAAAAAATTCATCTTTTTTATAGAAAAGTCAACTTTTTTGATTGAGAATTCATCTTTCTTGGTGAAAAATTAATTTATTTGTTAAAAATTAAATTGTGTTGTAGAGACATCTTTTTGGTTTGAAACTTCAACAATTTGGTAAAAAATTCGTTTTTTTTTTAATCAAAAATAAATTTTTGTAAGTGAAAATTTAACTATTTCATTTTTTAGTTCAAAAATTATATTTCTTAGTTTGAAAATTCAACTATTTGGTTGAAAATTTATGTAATTTGTGGAAAATTCGGCTTTTTGGTAGAAAATTAATCTTCTTAGTTAAGAAGTTATGTATTTCGTTTGAAATATCAAAAATTACTTTTTTTAAATTCGTTTCTTTTTTGTTAAAAACTTGAGTAAGTGGTCCAAAGCTGATATACACTACCGTCGGAAACTGTGCGCACGACTCGCGTGAGCGCTATTAAAAATCACTGCTGACTTCGAACCACGATATTTCGGCGAAAAAATGAGATAGGGCATTTTTTGAAAAACAGTTGGAAAGCTCATGAAATTCCACGTCTATTGGTATCCAACAAATATTTTTTTGACTTTCTGTAAATAGTACAGCACTTGAGAAGTTCAAAAAAAAAATTCAAGATTTTCTCAAATTTTCTACCTCAAATTCAACTTTTTGCACGACCTAGGAAAATTGTTTCAAAAATCTGAAAATTATACGACATCGAGCCTGAAGTCTTATCTTTAATTTGAGCCAAAAAACTTAAAAAATCTTCATGGGTGCCCGAGATATGATTAAAAATGTTCAATCGTATCTGAGCTCAATTTTAATCGACGATCACGGTTTTCGGCTGGTCTTCTACTCGCCTCCTTCGTTGAGGCAGGACCGAATAGACCACGCACAGAGGTGGCGCCTAAGTGGACATTCTCCTATTATTTAATATGGAGATAATATTAGATTCAAATAATTGTTAACAATCACAAATAACGATAAATATTTTTTTCATTCACCATAATTTGAAATAAAAATTACTAATGAAGAGAAACAAAAGTATAAGAGGCGCCACCTTAGTGCGTGGCCTATTCGGTCCTGCTTCAGCGAAGGAGACGAGCAGCAGACCGGCCGAGAACTGTGATCGTCGACTAAAATTGAGCTCAGATACGATTGAACATTTTTAATCATATTTTGGGCACCCATGAAGATTTTTTAAGTTTTCTTGGCTTAAATTAAAGATAAGATTCCAGGCTCGATGTCGTATAATTTTTAGATTTTTGAAACAATTTTCCTAGGTCGTGCAAAAAGTTGAATTTGAGGTAGAAAATTTGAGAAAATCTTTAATTTTTTTTTTTAAATTCTCAAGTGCGGTACTATTTACAGAAGGTCAAAAAAATATTTGTTGGGTACCAATAGACGTGGAATTTCAGGAGCTTTCCAACTGTTTTTAAAAAAAAATGCCCTATGTCATTTTTTCGCCGAAATATCGTGGTTCGAAGTCAGCAGTGATTTTTAATAGCACTCACTCGAGTCGTGCGCATAATTTCCGACGGTAGTGTACTTTGGTAAGATTTTTTTTTTGTGTTTCGTTAAAACGTAATTTTTTGAGGATTCGGTTTTTTGTTCTTGTTGACATTTAATCTTTTTTGAGGATTCAATTATTTTGTTGAAAAATCATCATTTTTGGTTGAATAAACTGTTTTTGATTTTAAATTAAAATCCTTCTTGGTTTAAAGTTGAACTACTTTGTTGAAAATTAACTTTTCGGTTTGAATTCAACGTTTTTTGTAAATAAAATCAAAAAAATATTTTATGGTTGAAATATTTTTTTATGTTTGGATATCTTCTTTGGCTTGAAAATTAACTTTTAAACAAAAAAAATTCATCTTTCTTGCTTGCAGATGATTTGTATGGGTAGAATTTTCGATGAGAAAGAAGAATTTCAAAAAATAGTTGAATTTAAAAAAAAACCAAGTTCAGTTTTCAAACAAAAAAGATTAATTTTTTCAAAAGGACAAGTTCTCAAAAAAACAGACGAATTTTGGACTAAAAAAGACTATTCAACAAAATCGATATATTTAAAACCTAAAATGATGAATTTTTGCCAAGAATGTAATTTTTGATCAAGTCAGGTGAATTTTCAACTGAAATAAGTTTTTAATCAAAATTTAACCAATTGGTTAAATTAAACTGAAAACCACGAATTTTTAATAAAATAATTGAATCCTCAACAAAAATTATGATTTTTCAAAAAAGAAGTTTAATTTTCTACCCAAAAGACGATTTCTCAACAAAATACATGAATTTTACAACAACAAAAAAAGACTTTCACCCGACACTATGGACTTTCAATAAAAAAGTTAAGTTCCCAGCAAGTATAGTTAATTTTTAACAAAACAGTAGAATTTTTACCAAAAAGATGACTGTTCAACCTATTTTTATT
>CAKNXH010057595.1:82622-94064 GCA_932178445.1 Andricus quercusramuli | reverse complement strand
ATAGTCAAATTATCAGTTGAAAAAGCTCATTTTCAACCAAGTTGTTGAATTTTTGGCCAAGAAAAGATGAGTTTTTAACGAAATAGTTGAATTTTCAAGAAAATAAATAAATTCTCAATCAGATAGTAGAATTTGTGATCAAACTAAAAATTTTAAGGAAAAAATTGAGAAAAAGGCGAAATTTCTTTTTGACATGAGAAAAACAGATATTATTTCAAAAGGGAAATATATAGGAAAGAGTGCGAAGTCTGAAATATCAAAGTTATTTTCAAACTTACTAAGTACTCACTTTTTTAGGATCTAAAAATGTAAGCGATGGTCAGTTCTGCCCCAGCTACCTGCGTACGGTTCCCCCACTACGCGGCTTGTCCTCACTCAGCCGAAATTTCACCGCCGAGCCAGGCCAGCGGGAGTCTTTTGTACCTAATGAGGATTAAAATGTGGAATAGGGCAAGAGCACCAGTTATTGGCACCTTAAGAGGAAATTTAGACTTTAGGAAATAAATACACACATAAAATATTGAATTCTGAAATAGTGATAATTATACCGGCACTCCAAATTTTATGCAGAATACACTGGAATGTTGAATTATTATTGAAAGTTGAAAAAAACTTGGAAAATTATTAAAAATAAGCTTGTAGTCCCAAAATTTTAGTGCTTGGCACTGCTAACCCCAGTTATTGGCACCCCTCGTCACCAGTGATTGGCACTACACTCACATAACCTCTTCAAACTTCTGTAATTGCGTTAAAACATTGATAAAAACAAATTGTGCATCTGAAAATATGAAATACATTTTCTATTAATAATTCTAAATTTAGTATTTTATAAATTTTGTTTTTGGACAAAAGCCAACATCTTTGGCAGCAGCTATAAAGCCTGGCCATGTCACATATGTGTTCTTTGGCATATGTTTTTCTTTCCTCAGAGATACTCTATGACGGGCAAACATATGGCAATAAATAAAATAAAAACCTCAAATGTTACTAATTTTCTCATTTTCTACTTTAAACTAGAAAAATTAAGAAACAAATTCAAACATGGATACATAAATATAGTTAAAACAAATCACCCACCGATTAAATAAAAACTTTGGCTATTTATAATAACATGAATTCCTGCGTAACATTTAAAACATTGTACGATAATATTATTAAACACAATATGTATAAAGATAATAAAATTCTATTTATAATTTAAATAAACCCAATATTTACCTAATACCTCGAGGTCTAAAAAGAATAATAAATTAAATGAACAGAACTTTGGAGGTTACGATGACCGGTATCCCGGTATTAAAATGACAGCTTCATTTATTATAATTGTTAGCTACTTTTTCGTCTACCTAGTAAAGACTTTTGTTGTTCCGGCACTTTGAACACTTCATTTTATTAGAAACACGTGAAATGGCTCATGTCAACACAAGGTCTTGAGATTACATAACCTCACTTTTTTCCGGCGAGGCAGGGGTGCCAATAAATGAAATCATTCCCGAATTGCATGGTCTGGTCATTGGCACTGGGGTGCCAACGACTAGAGACCATACTTTTTCTATTAATTTCCATTGGCACCCCCCTAAAATTAATTAATAAATTATTGCCGAGGTTCATTCCTTATTTTGATTATATTGCAAGTATTTCTTTTCAGTATTCACAAAAATTGGAACAGATTTACTTGTTCACAACGTTGTTTGAACAAAATTAAAAAATGTTGCCAGCTAAAAATTTTCTTTAGAAAACCGGATAAATTCTTGGCACCCTAAGAACTGAAGTGAATTCATTATTTTATAACTAAATTTGACATAATTTTGTATGAATTATATATGTCGGTACACGCAGAAATAATGGTAGAATTAAAATAACACCATCAAAATACGATAAATGTTTGCATTTTCTTAAAATTTAACAAAAATGAGAGAGGGTGCCAATAACTGGCGCAGTGCCAACCACTAGTGCTCTTACCCTATAAAATTTTTTTAATTTAGCACTTGGTAATTTACTGGTAAGTTATTTGACTTGAAAAGTTGAAAATTAAAGAATAAATGTTCTAGTTTATATGAAATTATGGACAATTTTTCGGTGTATTTTTCTCAAATTAACTGCAGCAGCTTTAATTTATTGTTGCAATATTTTACTTAACTTGGGAAGGTTCCGGAAGCTAAAATTTGGCCGGATTTGAAACTTATTAACTAACATAACAAATTTGGTTCATTTCTCATACAGTCGCATTTCTCAAAATTATCCTTTTAATAATTTGCCTTAAAAAGTTTGTTTTTATTTTATACAAAAAATGAATAAAGTAATTGGAAATTATACATAATAATTCCCACTACTTTCCCTATACTTACCGTATAGGTAAGTTTTTTATGAAAGTTAATCTGCTATTTTATATGCAAATATGCAAAATGCTATTTTAGTACATAGCAGAATAAAAAGTATTTTTATCAATATATTTTCAGTTACAAGTGCAGGAATATCACTCACAGTTACTTGTACCTAAAATTTAAATTACATTTGCCATTTAAAAGTGTTTCAGTGTATTTTATAAATACTAATAATATTTTTAATTATAGTTTTAAGAAATAATAATAAATCTTCATTGAGTTCGTAACAAGAAGGATATGTACATGGCAGTCAGCTTTAACATAAGAACCCAAACGGCGAGGTACAGCTTAAAGCTGCTTTCAAACCTATACGATTGTTTGAGAAATCATCCAAATTGATGATGTTATAGTTAATAAGTTTTCAAACCTGGTCAAATTTGAGCTTCCCAAATTTCCCCAAGTTATGTAAAATATTGCATTAATAATTTGAAGCTACTGCAGTTGATTGAAGTAAAATACACTGAAAAATTGTTCATAAAATTGCACGTAAAATTCAACATTTATTCTTTAATTTTCAACTTTTTAAGTCGAAGAACTTGCCAGTTAATTACCAAGTACTAAATTCAAAAAAAAAGTTATATTGCGCATTTTAGTCCTCACGAGGTAAAAAAAGACTCCCGCTGACCAGGCTAGGCAGTAGAAGTTCGGCTGAGTGAGGTCAAGCCGCGCAGTGAGGGAACCGTACACAGGTAGCTGGGACGGAATCGTCATCTACCAACATTTCAAATAAACGTGAACATTTATTGTTTAATTTTTAACTTTTTAAATTAAAAACACATGGTTGGAATCGTTTCAATTCGCAGATTTCAAATATTATATTTGTATATTACCAAGTCCTAAATTCAAAAAATGTTATATTTCGCACTTTAGTCCTCATTAGGTACAAAGGACTCTTGCTGACCAGGCTCGGCGGCAGCAGTTCGGCTGAGTGGGGAGAAGCCGCGTAGTGGGGGAACCGTACGCAGGTAGCTGGGGCGGAATTGTCGTCTACCGGAAAATGTAAGTAATTTTTTTTTTTTTTTTTAACTCGAGGCAATATTTTCATATCAATTTATTTTCATCTGTGATCCTCTTTATATTTCAGATTTAATCAGTCTCAGTAGTTTTTCTCCAGGACTTCCAGGAGGTTCTGGTTCAAGTAACGAAGTGGCTTTCGATAAGAGAGTTTTTTTGTCTTGCCCAGGACAAGAAGCGAGTTCTCGAAGAGCAATTGCCGTGTAAAGTGCGAGTCTCGCTCCATAAGGATCTACGATTGATGTCGTTGCAATTATTCTCTTAGAAATTTCGGATTTTTGCGGATCATCAGGTGGTAGTAATTGTATCAAGGAATGTCCAACTGTGATGCAATGTTGGTGACAAGGATGCAAAAGTACGCTTAGTCTGTAAACAAAATAAAAATTTCGAGTAACTATTTCTTTTTAACATTGTTTTCAAAGATTATACAAATATAATTTTCCTGAAGATTCTTGTCAAAATTCAAATTTTTTTTAAGATTGCAGATACAAGTCAAAATTTTAACAAAAATGTTTATTTTCAACCAAATAGTTGAATTTTCAACCAAACAGTTCAATTTCCTACAAAAGAAGATGAGTTCTCATCGAAAAATGTAATACATAATTGATATTACAACCACATTTTTTAAACTAAAATGTTTAATTTTTAATTAAAATAGTTTAATTTATCCAAAAAAGACTAATCTTCAACAAAATAGTTAAATCCGCAACAAGAAAAGATTAATTTTTACCGGTAGATGAATTTTCAACGAAAATTATGAATCCTCAACCAAATTAAATTAATTGTCAACCAAGAAGACGAATATTCAATAAAATACATAAATTAAAAAAAAGTTACATTTTTAACCAAAAAGATGAACTTGAAATTAAGATCATTAATTTTCAATAAATTTGCTTAATTTTAAACCAAGTAGTTGAATATTCTACAAAGAAAGATGAATATAAAACGAAAAATGTAATAGTTCATATTTAAATTTATTATTATTATTATTCATTCATTAAATCGTTTAAATGATTTAACTTTGAATAAAAGTGTAGACTTCATCTAAAGGCTCTTTTACACCTTCCGTCAATCGGTCGTCGACCGACCAATATATCGGAATATCCATTCACACCTTCGGTAAATTTAGTTAAATGTAGTAATATTTTAGTTACCTTCTGAAACTCACTGAAAGATCACTAAAATATTACTATATGTCACTGAATTTTCCGAAGGTGTGAATGGATATTTCGTTATGTTGGTCGGTCGACGACCGATTGACGGAAGGTGTAAAAGAGCCTTAAGATAGACTTTGCCAAATTAAAAGACGAATTTTCAACAACATAATTGAATTTTCAACCAAAAATGACTTTTAATCCAGAAAGTAAACAAATTGCACCCAAATTATAATTTGAGAGGAAAAATAATTTGGAATACAAAATAAAAATTTCGCATAACTATTTTGATAACTTATTTGTTTTTAAGGTTATATAAATATAATTTTCCTAAGAATAGAAATCTTTGAAGTGTTAAAATATCTTTTATTTTAAATTTTCCAGATTTTTACGACATTTGGTATTAAATTTTTGGAAAACTTACAAAATTTCACATTCCTTTTCAATATTTGCAAAACTTTTAAGTCTTCTAAATATCTTAAAATTATTCGAATTTGTCCAAAAATTCTGGAAAATAAAAAAAATTGCCTTAAAATATCTATCAAATGCTGTTTTGACAGTTTAGAAAATCTTTATGAATATTTTTTTTTCAAAATAATCTTTCTGAATGAAACATCCGTTTAAATTTTCCCTTAGAATTTCAAGAAAAATGTTTTATTATCATAAAACTTTTCAAAATCTTTAAAAAGCTTCAAAATTTGACTTCAAAATCTTCAAAAATCCACATTTTATTAAAAATTTTTAGAAATCTTCTCAAGATTTAAATTATTTCCGAATCTTTTCAAAGCTTTTAAAAGTATGTTCAAAGGCTCTAAAAAGTGTTCGAGATGCTTAGAATTTTACTAAAATCGGGATTTGTGAAATGTCGCAGTGCGAATGTGCCAAAAATCAACATGTGGATGGTCACAAATTTTTTCGTCAGCTGTCAGCTGGATACTTCGTTAGTCAATTGAGTCACTGTACACCCAGGGCTGAGATTGTAACCAAAAATGTAGGGAGGCCCTAAGTTGGTGTCTAGGAGGGGAGGGGGTGAGTTTCATATACCCTGAAAAAAAGGAGAGGAGGCCGGCCCTCCATGGCCTCCATACAATCTCAGCACTGTCTACACCATTATTTAAAGAGGGGTTTGAGAAGGAGAACGAAGAGGAAGGGGAGGAGGAGGATGATGAGGGCGAAGAGGATGATGCGATGAGGAGGAGGAAGACAAGGGCGAAGAGGATGATGAGGAGGAAGACGAGGGCGAGGAGGATGATGAGGAGGAGGAAGAAGAAGACGAGGAGGAGGAGGAGGAGAATGGCGTGGGCGAGGAGGAGGACGAGAACAAGAACAAGGAGGATCACAACCCAGTAAAATGAAACTAATTTTGGGACGAATTGAGAAAAATTCGCTATGAGCCCCCGTGAATCGTGCTTTGCGACAATCTCGAATTGGAGATGGTGGCAATTCGTGTAAATTCGTGAAAATTAATTAAGTCTTCAAATATCCTATTCGCCCGAATTCAGCGAAAAATTTTCAGTGGATTTAATTCATTTGAATGCGTCAGCACGAATTCTTTTCAGTGTCCTCCAATTCATTTTAATTCGCGAAATTTGAAGTTAAGCCCCAATTCGACAGAATTCGCCAGCGCGAATACAGTTAAAGACTGGCCTATTCAATCAAATTCGTAAGCTCTAACCAACGCGCTGGGCATAAAGTATCCGTTGTAAATAAATATCAATGAGTTCCGCCGTAGCTCAAGGCATGCAATTTTTAATAATTTTTTTTCAATGACCTCGACCACAAATTAAGGCGAATTGACACGCATTCAATTCGCTCTGGCCCAATTCGTTTCAACGAATCAGAAAGCAGAATTCGGGCAAATTTAAACATGTTGATTCACAGCAAATCCTCCCGAATTATTTTTTTTTTTACTGGGAAGAACGAGGAGGAGGATGAGGATGACAAGGCGAGGAGGAGAAGGGGGAGGAGGACGAGGATAATGACAAGGTCGAGGAGGAGAACGAGGGAGTGGACGACGACGACGAGGATGTGGTGGAGGAGGAGTAGAACGAGGAAGAGGACGAAAATTGTTCGAAAAAGTTTTAATTATTCGTTTTTTTTCTTCTACATAACCAGTCATTTGTCTTTCAATGGAAATTATCATTTATCTTTTTTATAAATTAAAATTAAAATTACCTTGAGAGAAGATCGGTGAGGACTTCGCGATTCGCAATACCCATCGCGCCCTCAACTTCTTCGCCCAATCTTTCGGTTAATTGCGCGACTTCCATTGATGACAAAATTCCAGGACAAGAATTACAAGACCATTCAGTGTGTTCGTCGAGAGGATCCTTTGGGAGAACTAGGCCTGTTCCACAAGGACATTTTAAAGTTCCAAAATGACTTCCTAGTTCTGAAGGATCTGCACAACGATCACAACGACAGACGAAATATTTTGTTGCCAGGAGGTGATCTCTTCGAACTCGAGTCGACCAGAAAGCGTGAGTGTATGTTGTACTCAGGTGTTCCCCTCTGAAGACAAAATATTTGATGTTTTTAGCTTTTTCTCATGTTTGGCATTCTAGAATTCAATGATCAGTATATAGGCAGGGAAAGTTTTAAATAAAAATCCTAATTTAACGACATCGAGACTGCTCCACAGCTGAAGTGGTTCGTGTCCGTGCTAAGTTTCTAGAATGTTTTCGTCGGGTCCGGATGACGTCACAAAATGATATTGCTCACTTGCGAGAGACGAATTGGCATAAAAAGCTTCAAGGTTATTTAGGCATTTCACGATTTCAAGGTTATATATTGATTTGTCCTTGTTTTTCTCATAGCATGCATGAGGAAATGCAAGGAAAAATCAAAATATAACCTTCAATGTTTTCTACGCTAAATGCCTAATTGAGGTAATAAATAATCATGAAGTTGTTTACGCAAATTCCTCTCTCACAATTTCGCAATATCATTTCGTGACGTCATCGGGACCCTTTGAGAACATTCTAGAAATTAAACACGGACACGAATCACTTCTGCTGTGGAACGATCTTGAAGTCGGTAAGGTAGGAACTTGTATTCAGAACGCTCCTTACCTATCTACTGCCCTACTATTGTAAATATACATACTTTTTTATAAAAGTAACAGCCTTGACGAAAATTCTCGGCCGGCCACTTTCATCGATGGAAAAACTAAATCTGGTATTGGCAATGCATTGATGTTCCAGAAGACAAGTATTTTCATAAATTCCAACCGATCCCTCCGGAGGATTCGTTTCCAAAGCATTCACATCAATTAATCCACAAATTTTTGGTAAAATCTCCGCGGCACTTGGATCGGCTGATAAAATTGGAGCCAAGTGTTGAGAGACAATTTTCATTTCATCGTAAGCTTCTGTCCCTGGGCCACGAGCTTCTTCGTGGCTCTGTAGTTTTGTAATTACTTTCCATTTTTTTGGGTTCTTGCGACGCAGAAGTAACATCCGGAGGGCCAAGAGAATATTGCATCTAGTTAGAAAAGGTCAAAAATGAGATATTTTACAGTGTCCTTATTCAAATTTCGTGCCCATTATCAGCGCCACCAGCGGCAACTGATTTTGGCTCGAAATTCAAATTCTGAAATGTCTTGAAGTTTTAATTATAAATCAGTGACCTTAAGTCTCAAATTGTCACCTGGGTAAAATTCTCGCTTTGGCGAGGAGTTGACACTCCAGGGCGTGTCTCTCGTCATCCATGAGACCAGCGCAATCAATTCTGCAAGCTGGCCAGGAACATCCGATGCACCTGGCTGGTATGTTTCGACTTCCACATCCCACACAGACTCTCTCGTCGGTGTGAGGTGCAAGACCAAAAACAATCGGCAATTCTGAGATGATCAAATCGCCCGGATTTAAATCCCGGGTCGATATGAGGTATCTCCCAAGTTTGGAATTTTCTCTTATTTCCCAAGCCCGACAGGTGGATTTGTGGCTTTGCCAATCATCTCGCTGGTGGTCCTTGGTGCAATAAAATTGGCCCTTACAATTGCTACATCGTAGGGTTGCCGGTTTTTTGCAAACTGCGCATGCGCCTTTCAGTTCCTCGTAATCCATTCCTGAAGATTATTAAAAGAAAGAGAAGATAACCAATTGGAAGCTCAGGGCCTATTTTAAGGAGAATTGAGATTCTTGATACAGATTTCTATTACCGACACTTACCGACGTCGAACACTTTGCAGGGTTTGTGTCCGTGCTAAGTTTTTTTTCGATGGCGGTAGCTGTCGGTAAGAGTCGGAATCTGTTTCAAAATTGCGGATATATTTTATGTTTACGTGTTAGAAATTGCACAATTAAAATATCAAAATAAAACGCATTTGAAATAGTAGCGGTAAATTTTTAAAACAATTTTATTAGAAACATTCAAAATGAAATTATTACGAATTCAAACATTCAAAATACAAAGATTTCAAAATCGGAACATTTCAAATTAAAGAACTTACTATTAAAAACATGAAAAATTGAATAATTTTACGGTAATAATGATCATTAAATAAATAGTCACAGGTTGGAAACATATTGGAATTTCAAAAAATACAAAAGCAGAGTTGCTACAGGTCGAGGAAAGTCGGGGAAGTTAATTTTATCATTTTGTTAAAAATTCAACAATTTTGTGACAAAATCATTCTTTTTGGATGAAAATTTAACTGTTTTGTTGAAAATTTGTCTTCTTTTGTTGAAAATTCATCTATTTTGGTAGAAATTCCATCCTTTTTGGTTCAAATTCACAACCGTTTGGTTTAAAATGAATGTTTTTTGTTGAGGATTCGTCTTTTTTGGTTGAATTCAACTGTTTTGTATTTAAAATAAAAATCTTGTTTGGTTGGAAATTTATCTTCTTTGCTTGAAAATTCAAATAGTTGGTTGAAAATTTATCTCCTTTTTTTTTAAATAATCTTTTTCGTAAGAAAATTAATCTTCTTGGCTGAAAGTTTGTCTTTTTGGTTGAAAATTCATTTCCTTGGTTGAAAATTAGTTTTTGAAATTGAAAATTTAGCTATTCCATTTTTTGTGGAAAATGGATCTTTTTTGACAGAAATGTAATATTCTTGGTGGAAAAATTATTTAAATTTATCATATATAATAAATGAATAATTAATAATTAATAATTAATAATATATATAATTATTCAAATAATTATTAAATGGATCTTTTTTGACAGAAATTTAATATTCTTGGTGGAAAAATGATCCATTTGGTTGAAATTTCAACTATTTCAATGAAAGTTTTTTTTAATTGGTGAACAATTTCTGTTTACTGAAAGGTTAAATATTCTATTTCAAGTTGAAACTTAATATTTTAGGTTGAAAATGTATTTCTTTTTTCTTTCTATTTTCCTGAAAATTCTTTTTTTTTTAGATGAAAATTAATGTTTTTTAACTGAAAATGTAGCTATTCTATTTTAACTAGAAAATTGATTTTTTACATCAAAATTCATTTATTTTCCTTAAGAATCGTATTTTCTGGTGGAAAATTTATTTCTATGATTCAAAATTTAACTATTTTGTTGAAAATTCATCTTTTTAATATAAAAATTATTTTTTTAACTGAAAATGTAACTATTAAATTTTTGTTGAAAATCCATCCTGATCCATATTTTGGTGTTAAAAATTAAACTATTTGGTTAAAAATTCTATTGTAAATCCGTATTTTTTTGTAGTAAAATAATCTCATTAGTTGAAATTTCATCTTTCCGGCTAAAAATGTATTTCTTTGGTTGAAAATGTAACTATTTTGTTGCAAATTCTTCTTTTTTTTTACTGAAACTTTAACTATTCCATTTTTTGTGGAAAATTGATGTTTTCTTTATAGTAATTTGACTTTCTTGGTTAACAATCCATCTATTTGGTTGCAATTTTTACTATTTCATTGAATAATTATTTTATTTGGACGAAAATTAATTTTTTTCAGCAAATTTAGCTATTCTATTTTTGGTTAAAATATCATTTCTTTGGTTGAGAATCTAACTACTTTATTGAAAATTCGCACGGTTTTTTTGGCTAAAAATTTATTTTTCTAACTGAAAATTTAACTATTCTATTTTAGGTTGAAAATGTATCTTTCTTAGTTAAACATTCATATATTTGGTAGAAAATGTATGTGTTTTTGTAGAAAATTTATCTTTTGGATTGAAAATTCAACTATTTGGTTGAAAATTTTGTTGTTATTGAAATTTCATTATCTCAGTTAAATATTTATTTGTTTGGTTGGAAATTTAAAAATTTTGCTGAAAATTCGTTTTCTCAGTTAAAAATTAATTTTTTCAACTGAAAATGGGATTATTCAATTTTAGCTTGGAAAATGATCTTTTTAGTTAAACATTTTTAGGTTGAAAATTCAACATTTTAAATAATTTTTTCTCTTCATTGACTAAAAATTCTTTCTTCTTTGAAAATTCAACTCTTTTGTCAAAGATTTCTATTTTTCGTTTGAAAATCAGTCAGTTTTGGTTGAAGATTCAAATAATTTCTTTGAAATTTATATTTTTTGGTTTGGGTGCAGTTCCGAATAGGTGAACCCTCGGATTTGGTTGGAACTACGTATACTTACGTATTTTGATGCGCTGATTACGAAAATTAGAGTGAAAATTGGCGACAAGGACGTCTTCATGATAAAAACCATAAAAAAAACCCATAAAAATTATGATTTTTTTCTTTATCTCATTAAATACGAAGAATTTTGAAAAATGCTTCAAACAAAAGTTTTATATAGTATAAAAATACATCTTTTTGGTGTTTCACACTTTTTGCCTAAAACCAGTATTTTTCGAGAAGAAGAGGATTGCGTTAGAAAAACAATGAAAAGAAGAAAACAGTTACAGATATGCGTTCGGTCACGATTGTCCCCTTTTCCAGGTTTCAGTTGGGGGGGGGGGGGGGG